>JAFEMH010003057.1:0-292699 GCA_022495995.1 Adenophora triphylla var. japonica
GCGCCAATCATCTCGTTGGAAACATTCCCGTCGCACTTGGTTCCTTGTCAAAACTCAAAATTCTTTGGGTTTTTAGTAACAATCAGGTTAACCGGACAAGTACCTTTCTTCCTTTGGCAATCTCACTTCCCTGCAAAGCTTAGCTGCTACCTAGCAATTTTCTGACAGGTAATCTTCCAAATTCCAATTGGTCAGTTAAAGAATCTAAATGATATAGGAATGGGTGCTAATGAATCTCTCTGGTCTCATTCCTCCCTCTATTTACAATCTTACCCTCCTTACTCATAGTTTCCTTTGGCATATAATCAGCTTCAGGGTGTTCTTCCTCAATCCTTGGGTCTTAACCCTTCCTCGTTTCTTAAGTCTTCTCTTCAGGCTAGGGGGTAACCAACTTTCTGGACCTCTTCCCGCGTTCTTTTGTCCAATCGCAACCCAACTAGAAAGGCTTGGACATCTCCATTCAATGGTTTCACGGGGAAAATTACCGTTGATTTCAGTAACCTGCAAAAATTGTGGGATCTAACGCTTGCTGCTACTAATCTTGGTAGTGGGAGCCTGATGAACTGAGCTTTCTTGTTTCTCTTTCAAATTGTACTAGTTTGCTAGTTGTGGAACTAGGCATTAACCAACTAAGAGGGGCATTACCGTCAAACCCAGGCAATTTTTCTGCAGATATCTATTATTTTTCCCTTATGAATAATAGGGTTTATGGTGATATTCCCTCGTGGATAGGTGATCTAGTTGGGTTGACACAGTTATTACTCAACGACAATGAATTCAGTGGCACTCTTCCTACTAGCATTGGTAATCTTCAAAAGCTACAAAAGCTTGCACTTCACAACAATAGTATTACGGGAGAAGTTCCATCTTCTATTGGACAGCTGACATCATTAAATGAATTAACGTTAAACAACAACAAGTTACAAGGGAACATACCTCCAAGCATTGGCGACTGTCAAGATTTGTTGTCATTAGATCTGTCTGTGAATAACTTCAGCAGCACCATACCCAAAGAACTATTCAGTATTTCCACCCTGTCGAAGCTGCTGAATCTATCTCACAATCATTTGTTTGGGTCCTTACCTGCAGAGGTTGGGAATTTGAAAAATTTAGTGGCACTCGATGTGTCTCATAATGATTTGTCTGGTGAGTTACCTAACAACCTTGGTAGATGCACTAGTCTTGTAAATTTGTTCATGGATGGAAACTTATTTCAAGGACCAATTCCTGCAACCTTGAGTTCTTTGCGGGGTATTGCAATCCTTGAGCTCTCTAGCAACAACTTCTCTGGTCAAATTCCACAATTCTTGGAGACCTTTTCATTGACAATCTTGAATTTGTCCTACAATGATTTTGAGGGCGAGGTACCAAGAAAAGGAATTTTTGCAAATTCAAGTGCAATTTCAGTTGGAGGAAATACTAAGCTCTGTGGAGGCATATCCGAGTTGCAATTGCCTAGATGCACCTTTAGTGAACAAAAGAAAAGAAAGGCACCACATTTTCACACAGTAATAACCATTGTCATACTGTGTGCAGTTCTAGGAGCGATATTGGTTTCATCTTCATTATACTTCTTCTGGTCCAAAAGGAAAACGAAGGTGGCTTCTAAAGAATTGCAACTCAAGGAACAATTCATCAATATCTCGTATGATAATCTTCTCAAAGCAACTGATGGGTTCTCTTCAGAAAACTTGATCGGTGCAGGGAGCTTTGGCTCAGTCTATAAAGGAACCCTAGAACATGAGGAAAGAGTTGTTGCTGTCAAAGTATTTAATCTTCAAAATGAAAGAGCCTCCAAGAGTTTTATGGCAGAGTGTGAAGCCTTGAGAGTGGTCCGGCATAGAAATCTCATCAAAATACTGAGTTGTTGCTCAAGTATTGATTTCCAAGGTAACGATTTCAAAGCTTTAATTTATGAATTCATGCCTAACGGGAGTCTAGAGAAGTGGATACATACGAGTCAAGAAGCAGATGGTCAGCAAGATATATCACATATGTTAGAATTTCACCAGAGAGTCAAAGTAGCAATTGATGTGGCAGTTGCACTCGACTACTTACATAATCAAGGTGAAAGGCCCATTGTACACTGTGATCTGAAGCCGAGCAATATTCTACTTGATACGGACATGGTTGCCTGTGTTGGGGATTTCGGGCTTGCTAAGTTTATTCCTAGATCCTACATAGATCAAAACCAGAACAGTTCCATTGGAATCAGAGGAACTGTGGGATATGCAGCACCAGGTAATAATTTTTTCAAGTCATTATATGCTTTCTTGAATATTTTTCTTTTAATTTTTAGTTTTTTTCTTAAAACAATTCCATATGACGGTTCATGTCAGCCGACCCCAAATTCATTTTTGGGCTAAGGCTTTTTTGTTGTTTATGCTTTCTTGAATGTTATCTGATATCTTGAATATGATTTGAGTACTGTGAAATGCAGAGTATGGTCTTGGAAATGAGGTGTCAGTTATGGGGGACATGTACAGTTACGGGGTCTTAATACTCGAAATGATGACAGGGAAGAGGCCTACTGATCCGATGTTTCAGGAAGGAATAAACCTTCACAAGTTTGCAGAAATGTTCTTTCCTGACCGTTTGATACAGATTTTGGACCCAATATTTCTTCATCACCTTAGTGAAGCAGAAGCAGAAGCATCAACATCAGTCAGTACTAATCCAAGAGTAAGCCAAGCAAACAACTACGAAAGAATGGAGGAATGCTTGGTTTCAATGATAAAGATAGGAATCTCATGTTCCCTGGACTCAGCAAAGAATCGAATGGACATAACAGATGTTCTTAGGGAGCTGCATTCAATAAGTAGCATCCTTAACCGAGCGATATTAAGTGGAACGTAAATAAAAATGTCAATGAATGTAGTGCAAAGCGTTTCTAGTGCAATATAGTGAAGTACACTATTCATTACCTCGGTTTTCTGTCACTAGCAAAATGCAATATTGATGTAAGAAAAGAGATAAACATACCTAATCAAGATTGATGGATCCAAATTGCAGCTCTTTCCTTTCCAGGTATATTAGTTGTTCTGATAAAGCTGTCACGAATGACTCGTAGTTCAGTTGTCACGTTGTTTAAATCTATTCGTTCTGCTGGTGATTCCATCGAGCAAGCAATTCCAATTCTAAGTATGGAAATCAAGCACTGCTGAACTATTTGACTGCTAAAACCGCGCCTGTTACCATTGTTATCATAACATCGCAATCGCATCTCCTTCTTGTCTTGGTCGAAAAAGCAATGGATCCACAACTCCAGCAACTCCGTCGAGAAAAGCCAACTTTGCAAAGTTACGGAGATTCAGATTGCCAAGAAATGTGGCATCATTCGGTTTCTTTCCAATAAACATCTCTAATATGAGGATGCCATAGCTATATATGTCCCCGTAAACAGAAACCTCGCTTCCCATTCCATATTCTGCAATGCAAACAGAGAAAAAATCATGTAACAGAATATTTCTTTGTTTTGTTTTCCTCCTTTAGTCCATCCCAAAATAAATGTCGTGTTTCGAAATATGGAATTAGTCTTAGTGCAATTTCACCATCTTGTAAGCATTGCACAAGCAAGTAAAGTACATCCCTTAAAAACGTTGTGAAAGATTCGCGTAGCTAGGAAACCTAGTCAACTCAACAGATCACGAATGTGAGTACAGATGTGAGATACAATTGTCCACACATCCACAATTAAGCAGCGGAATAAAATAAATAAACACAAGAATTATAAACGTTTACTGGTTCTACTCCCAGCAAACAAGGCTTACACCCAAAAAGCTTTTCACTATTAAAACTGTGTTGCTTACAAAAACACAAACAAGTGAAAACGAAAATATTAAAACACTAAACAAGTTCTAATCACCTTCTACGATAAGAACAGTCTCCCTTTCCCAAGTAGATCATATTCTAATCAGAAATAAAACAAAGAACTTGATGAAAAACTAGATGTGAGTTCGGATGTAAGACACAACCTTCACTCACAACCTAAATGACAATATTGAATTCATGAAGTACAAAAGTAATTGTCTTTCAAATAATTCTTTAAAGCCGTGTCTTCTCTTTGTGCTGATCACTTGTATTTATAGGCACCTTAAGAAGATCTTCACGAAATCAACTCTTCCATATGTGAGATTCCAAATCCTACAAGGAAACATAAAGCATACTCACAAAGAAAGAGATTTGTTAGTAGGTTAGTTCTAGTTAAAATATATGTACATAAATAAAAGATATTTACAATATCAACGATGTCTTTTTCAAAATAAATCTTTCCAAGAAAGTCATAAAATCAACTTACCAAATATACCAATTTGGTTCGAAATAGGGAAGTAAAATATTCCCGAAAATCTTACTCTTTCACGTTGACAAGTCAAATACGACATTTATTATAGACGGAGGGAATATATATATATGTTCACACACACACACACATATGTATAGATGGATAACTAGAATAAGGTATATGTCTAACACTAACAAGTACCTGGTGGTGCGTAACCAGTGGTTCCTTTAGCTGAAATTGGGCCTGACTGATTTGTCAATAAGCTGTTCGTCTGTTCCGGAATTAATCTTGAAAACCCAAAATCACCAACACATGCAATCATTTCATTGTCCAGAAGAACATTGCTAGGCTTGATGTCAGAATGCACGATTGGAGTAGTGATGGTGAAGATAGTCAAGTGCACTTGCAACATCAATAGCAATGTTTAATCTCTGAAGAAGATTCAAGTACTTCCTTGATGCTGCATTCATCCTTGCAGGAGCTGAATGCAGCCACCCTTCCAGGCTCCCATTGACCTTCAGCTCATACACCACAGCCTATGTTCTTTGGAAGGGGACCAACCAAATGGCTGTCAGATAGGTCTACCCATGTAGTTGAGAGCTCACAAAAAGATTCGGGCAGTTCGCCACCAAAATTGTTAATATTTATATGCAAAAATTTTAAATCCGTAGCATTGGTCAAAGACGAGATGAAGCTCAAGTCATTAGGCAGTCCACTCCCAAGGCTATTGTTAGTAACGGCTAACCATTTAAGCTTATAAAGCTTGGTAAATGAAGACATTTTTCCAGTAAGTTTGTTTTGTGTAGCAACAAAGTACCTTAAATTTGAAAGATTGGAAATGGAGATGGGAAGGGATCCAGTAAAATAGTTTGCACCAATACCAAGGAATACGAGACTAGGGAGACGGTCGCCAGAGTCTGATGGAAGATAACCGTCAAGTTGGGTAAATCTCACTTCTAAAGTTGTGAGAGAAGAAAGATTAAAGATTGAGAATGGGATTTTACCTGTAAACTTGTTAGCAGTCAATGTAAGAATTTCCATCATTTTCAGTTGTCCTAGAACACTGGGTATACTCCCTCCCCATAAGACCGTTGTGTGCTGTGTCAAGTATCTTAAGAGATGATAATTTCCCAAATGTAAGAGGCATACCGCCAGTCAAATAGTTGTTGCGAACTCTAAAAGCTCTCAGTTTACCGAGGGAACCAAGTTCATCAGGAATCTGTCCTTGCAGCCTGTTGCCCTCAACACTGATTATCTTTAGGCTGGTGCAAGTGGATAGATTGGCGGGAATTTCACCACCAATTAAATTGTTGCGAAGAACCAAGGTTTGTAGCATTTGCAAACGACCAAGTTGAGGAGGGATTTCATTAGTGAAACTGTTGTTTGATAAATCTAGTAGCTGCAGAAAGCTCAAATTCCCAATATAAGGAGATATTACACCTGCCAGTTTCTGATCGGCAATGAACAAGCTAGTGACCCTTTGATTATTGCAAAAATGAGTAGATTTGTTCCATGATTTAAGGAATCGGAAGGGGTCATCAGTTATTTGGCGAGCAAATGCAAGAAGTGCTTCCAAGTCTGTCTGGTTCCCGGGAAACTGAGCAATAGCTAGGTGGAGAAATGCAAGAAGTGCTTCCAATGTGTAATAGTAGTACACATACGAAAGATAGAAACATCACTAACCTTTACTTGCTCCTTTTCAAACATTTCCACGTTTTTCCCTTTTGCTTTTCTTCTTTTTATTTTCATTTTCTTTCCATCCAGTTCGACTTTCGTCCTCAACTGAACAACGCTGAACTGTCTTTTTAATTGTAAGTCATAATGAATGCGGCTCTATCTTGTCCCTGCATAAAGACATTGGTAATATGACTCAGGTAAGACCTAGCTGAATGCAATGGACTTAAGAATCCGAGGGTAACACTGAAGCCATACTTGATCAAGTTATTCTTCATCATATTATAAATGAACTAGTTTTATAAATGAAACTACGATGATAGAGCCAGAGAACAAAATATGGACAAACTACTGCCCAACACGTGTCTACAAGTTCATCAAATATTCATTATAGGAAGTCTATTAATGCATGCATACCTGAAAGAGAGGAGTGTAGTTAGTATTATCATTTTCCGCATCCTGAGATGATTGTTATGAATGAAAATCAAGTCAACATCGACATCCCTTGTGCTTCCCCATGATTTTCTGAACAAGCAACTCCAACTTCAAACAAAAGAGATCAAAGATCCCCAAAATATCTGTGTTTTAGTGAAGGTTGTAAAGCAAAAAAATGAACCAAAAGATGTGTCTGAAAGCTCAGCATTAGCACAAAACTACTAATTTAGTGGCTTTCTGTATATCCTTCTAAAAGAAAGAACTCACAAAATGGGAATTTATATCAAGGAAAATACAATTCTACTTTTTCACTCGTTAGATCATGTACCCATACAGATCAAGCCAATTATCATCAGCCTAACTTCTACCCCAAAATTATCCCTCCATAAGTATATGCGAGTTGACAATACACAGAGCCAGCCCAAGTTTATACACATTTATAAGTACATGATACGGGCAAACATGTAAAGATGGTTCTGAGAATAATGACTGTTCTTGAGAAATGCAATCCAGTGCCTTCTCCCTCACATGCACTGTTTGAAGAGAAAACTCTTGGGATTGAACAATGGGGGAATTGAGGAGGGTTTCTTTCTTATGAGAAGTAAGTTAATGCACTCCACACCTCCCTTGCCACCATTATTACTCACCGCAAACATTTGATAGAAATGCTTAACAAAGAATATCACTTTGAATGAGAAATTCAGAGGGTGCCATTAATAGGATGTATGTGGCTAGAACAATTGCCCAAGTTCTTTAATTTGTTTAGGCCTTTCACTTACATTGTTTGCTAGCAGAAAATTCCTCTGCTTTCTTCGACTTATTTATAGCTCATTTTCAAATCTGTTTCATTTGTGACTCGGTTCTATCAGATGATATTTTCTTCGGCGAGCACACCTTCGTTCACCTCCACCACTCCAATTTCCCTTTCTTCCCCAACTTCAAACCTTCTAAATTCTAGGAACCCATTTCCCCACCTCCATTGTCTGCTATCCCTTCTCGCCACCGTCCTAACTACATTCCCGACGGGTAGCAGTTTGGCGGCTCCACCATGACAAGCAAGGAAAGACTCCACATTCCATTCCAACTTTCAAAGCTCCCCGTCGACATCAATGAGGCCGGTTTTCCTGTTTCCAAAGCAACTTCTGTCCCTGTCATATTGATTGCCAAGGAGGTTTGCAACTTCTAGGGGTTCTAAATTAGGTCGGCTACAATGAACCAGCGTTTTTACTCCACTTAATTTTAGTTTTCAAAAATCACATCTAGCCCTGTTTGTTTCAGAAAAATAACTTCCAAAAAATGGCATGGAAAATGATCAATGGCTTGGACCTCATTTCACGACAGAGAAACCATGTCCAAGGCCTCAACCCACTGGCAGATATTTGTGCACATGGCCTTCGCATTCGATGAAACCACGTGTCTCTCCAGCATCTGATCAAAGAGCTCCCTAGTCTTTCAGATTGAATTCTGTGAATCGCTGCATACCCTGACACCATTGAAGTCCAATCAATCAAAATATTGGAAGTAGGCATGTCAAAAACCCTGTGAGCACTTTCTAGATCTCCATTTTCACAATACATAATCAATCTCCGGTCCCCATTCTGAATCCAAAGCCACAAAATAGAGCTTATACTGGCATAATCTTAACAACTGTCATGACTGCACAAATCCTTCTCTGTTAGGCATTTCGTCGAACAACTCATCCAAACAGCTGCACATTCCATAAGTTTACTTTGCCCTGTTGCGCAAAAACGCGGGAGATTTGAAGTGAAGGTGATAACGTGAGATTCGAGTTTCCTCCTTTTCCAAAACGTTGTACCACTCGCTAAAAGTTAAAAACCCAAAAATGAAAATTTTGATTACGTTTTTTATAAATAGACCTTGCAACAATTATCCACTAACTATTTTCTATCTTTTTTTTTCTCTCCTACCCAATTATCTACTCTTACAACACATCACATTTTTCATTTTTCTTAATTCTTGAACCTAGTCATTTTTTTAAAATTTCTGATGGGACAGAGAAAGTATTAAAAAGTAGAGAAATATTTTTGTAAGTTATTTTTCTAATTTTTCTGTTGTTACCGTACTCCTCCGTCTCAAAATAAATGTCAAAAAAAAAAATACACATTAGCTCTTAATAAGGGGCATATTTGAATTTTTTTGGTACATTCAGTTTGGGACAAAGGTAGTTGAACAGACTAAAAGTCGCTTGAAATTTTGGCCCATCGAGTAAAGCCCAATCCTCAACCTATTATTGCCACCACGGTATCAGTGGGTTAGGCCCAAATTATTACTAGGGCCAAGGCCCATCAGCATGATCAGTCGACCTAAGATCATTGTCCGACCTATGAGGTCCCGACCTAGCTTGGTCCGACTCTATGATCCGTATGATATTCGGGTACGGTTCGACCCTATCCATCAGTTAGGTCGATCTAGACCCAACAGGCGACCTCGACCTACATATTTACGTCGACCTACAGAGTCCTGGCGTACTTACAATTCTTTTCGTGACGAGACTCCCTACAAATCAGGAGTTATTTATGGATAAGATCTCTATCACCAATCTGTTCCTCAAATTAAGGGATTTCATGCAATCCTATCTCAAATACAACTCTCATCAACAACTATAAATACAAGGCAACATCAACCGTTTCAAGGTAATTGCTCTTTGTTATTTTGAATGCACCTTATTCATTATAATATTTGAGCTCTCATACACCATACTTACTCTCACGCCCGAGGGTCTTAGTCGGAGACCATTCCGACTAGTCGTGGGTTTCGTGTTTCAGGTCAAGGAGTCAAGTGATTAATCTTGCCACGTGGACGGAGATTGATAAGCACGATTCTTGCGGCATTAGTTTGGTTCCATTGCCGGGAATCGTGCATACTTGACCTCGAAAATCCATATAACCCTCAATCATGGTAACTTCTGATGGACACGTTTCTGAAGCCTCTGACGAGCACAACGAGGGAAACACAGGTGCCAATGAGAATGCGGGAAACCGTAATGTTAACTTGCCTCCTCCTCCACCTCGTCCTAACACAAGGGCGATGCGTTCTAATAGTATTGCTGATAGCAGGGGTTTGCCAGATGGTAGGAGGGATAAGCGACCTATGGCTGACCAAGGAGTGCAACCTCCTCCAAAGCGTCCTCAGGCGGGGCGAATGGCTGCAGGCGACAGACCGGGTCCCTCAACCGATCCCCTTAACAAAAAGGAGATGCTTTTGGAGCGAGCTAGAATACTGGCGGAGCTAATAGCAATGGAGGAGGAAACAGAGCAGGCCGACAGAAGGTCAGAGAGGGCATCCCCCTCCCAGGTTTCTAACAGGCAGCCCGAGAGAAGTGTTAGGAAAGGAGGAAGTGCCCAACAAAATGGTGAGCGACAGATTTTCCCTCTTATTCGCACTTACATACCAGTTCCACCTGACGACTTGAGAAGTCATCTCAACACAAACAGAGAGCAGGAGGCTGAGTCGGAACTGAGACGGCAGAGGGAAGCTGAGAGGAACAGGCCTGCCAGAACCGAGAGGTCGCAGTCTCACAGAGGAGAAGGGCGCAGGTCGCCAGTTAGAGATGAAAGACGCAGGTCGCCAATCAGAGTGGATAGGCACAGGTCGCCGGTCAGAGAGGATAGGCGCAGGTCGCCAGTTAATTCGGTAAGGTCGCCCTCCCACAGGAAGAGAAGGGGCAGAGAGATTACTCCCCCTAGAAGTAACAGGCACAGAGCCAACTCGAGGGGGGAACCTCACGTGAGGAAAGGCAAAAATCCAACGACATCTCCCATGCTAAGGACGATAGGCTAGACGCAAGGGAATGGCTTCAGTGGAAGAAAAAGTTTGAGCAATGGGAAGCTGATAAGAAAGAGGATGCTGGAATGGGCGAACAAAACGATTTTTCTCTTCGTCCCTTGTACAGGGAGTTGCTCGACCGTCGACCTCCTCAAGGTTTCAGATTGCCCGTCCTGGAAAAATATTCGGGTGCAACCAATGCCAAGAGTCATATACAGCACTTGGAGGCTACTATGTGCTTTGTCTCCAACGAGGACGACATGATGTGTAAGGCACTCACTAGCACAGTCACTGGGGCAGCCCTTACTTGGTTCAATAGCTTGGCAACAGGTTGCATCTCGACTTGGTATTATATGGAAAGAAATTTTTGGATCGCTTCTCGACTGAGCTCTAAGATGACAGTAACCGACTTGAATAACTTGGTACAGGGAAAGAACGAAAGCTCGATGAGCTACTATACCAAATTCAAGGAGATGGTCGACAAGATTGAGGAGGACCTTACGGACAGGGAAGTTATTAACTGTTTCAGAAATGGGATAGCTTCTGCAGATTTGGACTACGAGCTGACAGTCCGGATCGTGACTACCGGAAAAGAACTGTTCGAGAAGGCCTACAATGTAGCACTAGCTGAAGAGAGAAAAGAGAAGAAAAGTGGAAAAGGCCCCAAGGCTGAGGTCGCTGATACTGATAAGAAGGACTCAGCCAAAAATGGGGGGAACAATAAAAATGGCAAGAACAGAACTAGGGCGACTGAGAAGGTGCCCGAAGCTTTCACTTCCCTAACAGTAAGTCGAACTGAGATCATGAATACAGTCGAGCTAGGCCCACCTGCCCCTATAAACCCAATAAATAAGTTCAGACGGGACAATAGCTAGTACTGCGATTATCATAAAGATACGGGCCACACTACGGAAGATTGTATGAGCTTGAAACGCATCATTCAGAGGTGGGTCGATCAGGGAAGGCTCGACTTGTATGTGAAGAGACCTCATCCAGGCGGTGGTGAGCGAGCTGCTGGTGGACAGCAAGAGCCGAGGCAGCCTAGATTGAATTTGGGCGTTATTACTGAGCAAGCTAGCAACACTGCCCTAAAACACAAGATATTCCAGCTCAACAAGGCTCCTCATGTACCCCCTAGAAGCTACATTCGAGACGAGATTATCAGTTTCTATCCAGACGAGCTGGCGACTAATGCAGCAGCTAGAGAGCAAGTTCTCGTTATCCCAGGATTAATCGATAGGTGTACGACGAGCGTACTCTTAATAGGTATTACCGGGCCTGCAAGGATATCCTGTTTTACAAGACGTTCAAGGAGATGGGACTCTCAAAGGAGCAGCTCGAACGTTATGATGGTAGATTGGAGGGCTTCACCAACCACAGGGTCGATGCCAAAGGACAGATCGAGTTGGACGTCGACATAGGCCAACATCCTTACAGGGTTGTCTCTAAGGTAAAATTTATTGTCATTGATGTGAATAGTGATTATGCTGCTATTTTGGGTATACCTGGCCAGGTCGCACTTGGAATAGTAGCCTCAATCCCCTATCAACGAGTTATGTTCCCCACGCTAGCTGGAGTCGGCTGTGTACGAAGTACAGCTCGAGAATATCTTGACCATGTCCTACGAACAAGGAAGAAAAGGGAACTGGAAATTAAAAATGCTGAGGGGTATTTGAAGATGTCAAAATCAGTCACCACAACTTCTCGACTATCTACGATCACTTGCATGGAAGAGTCGACATATCGCTCACATGACGAGGTCATGACTGAGTCGACACGTCACTCCGAAATCACCACGGTAGATTCAGATGCAGTTATGGTCGACCAAGTCTTCATAGGCGAGCTATGCCTCCAGTTCGCACAACCATTCGGGGGCCTACGGGGGAAACCCTATTCGCTCTTACATATGGATCAGAGGCCATAGCACCGGCTGAGCTGCGATTTCCTACAGCCAGAGTAGTTTTCTTCGACCAAGAGCAGAATGACACCAACAGATTGATCGACTTGGATTTGATTGACGAGAAGCGAGATACAACTTACTTACGAATGGTCAACTACAAACAGAGGACCAAGAAATATCACGATAAGAAGGGAAGACGAGATCATTCCAAGTAGGCGATCACATGCCAAGGAAAATCGAGGCAACGGGAAGGAGAACTTAGCAGAACAAGTTATCTCCCAACTAGGAAGGTCCCTACATTGTTTCTCGAATTATCAAGGAAGGAACTTACATGATCGCCCATCCAAGCGGTGAAGAATTAAAGCACCCGTGGCATGCTACTCACCTTATCAAATATTACTTCTAGTTCAGTTTTTCAGCTTTAAAGTTAGTTCAGTTTTCAAGTTTGAATTTTTTAATGTTCTAGCTCTCCATTTTCGATGTAAGCATGTTTTTACGTCAATAAAAGTTGAAGTTCTATTCAACATTGTGTTACGTTTTTACATCGATTCCAACAAGCTCGACTCTTAGTCAGCTTCGTTCCTTTAAGCAGGTCCGACATCTAAGTCGATCTCGTTCTAACAAGCTCGACTCTTAGTCAGCTTCGTTCCTTTGGACAGATCCGACATCTAAGTCGATCTCGTTCTAACAAGCTCGACTCTTAGTCAGCTTCGTTCCTTTAAACAGGTCCGACATCTAAGTCGATCTCGTTCTAACAAGTTCGACTCTTAGTCAGCTTCGTTCCTTTAAACAGGTCCGACATCTAAGTCGATCTCGTTCTAACAAGCTCGAATCTTAGTCATCTTCGTTCCATTGGACAGATCCGACATCTAAGTCGATCTCGTTCTAACAAGCTCGACTCTTAGTCAGCTTCGTTCCTTTGGACAGATCCGACATCTAAGTCAATCTCGTTCTAACAAGCTCGACTCTTAGTCAGCTTCGTTCCTTTGGACAGATCCGACATCTAAGTCGATCTCGTTCTAACAAGCTCGAATCTTAGTCAGCTTCGTTCCTTTAAACAGGTCCGACATCTAAGTCGATCTCGTTCTAACAAAGGTAGACTCTTAGTCAGCTTCATTCCTTTAAACAGGTCCGACATCTAAGTCGATCTCGTTCCAACAAGCTCGACTCTTAGTCAGCTTCGTTCCTTTAAACAGGTCTGATACCTAAGTCGATCTTGTTCTAACAAGCTCGACCTTTGGTCAGCTTCGTTTCCTTAAACAGATTCGACTCTTAGTCTATCTCGTTTTCAAAAACTATACAAGTATAAGGTCGACTGTGTTACCAAAAAAACAGTTCGATCAAAAGCTTATAGCGACTTGTTTGTCCTATTAAATCTAGCTCGACATGCATGTATGCTAGAATCAAAAGCATAAGAACTCAAGCGTTAAAGGTCAGCCACGATCAAATAAAGGCTCAGTCCCCCAAAACGAGCCAGGACTAGAGCTAGCCAAAAAATTATAAGTTAGGATGCCTCCCAAAAACTGGGCCAAGGCATCAACATTTACAAAACAAAAACAAAAAATTGTTTGGGACTTGTTCGTTACACAACCATTCAAATTAAATTCAAGTAGCTGGGTCGGCTTCAACCTGGCCGCTTGTGGTAGCTTGATCTCCTACATATTCTTCTTGTTGTTGGGGGCCTATGGGTTTACCTGATTCAGAGAAGACGGGCCTAGGAGAATTACCATCCAGAACAAACTCGTCGGGTTCCTCCAGCTCCTCCAACAGAGTGTTGAAGTTGACATTATCCACGGGAGGGGGAGCCCAAGGTTAGCTGCCATCTCTGCATCATCTTGGGCAATAGTAGCCAAGTCGTTCTCAGTGTAAGGCACCAAATGATGACCTTGGTGAGCTGGCATATTGTAGGGATCCTCAGAGGCCCACTTGGCCAGTTGTTCAATCGAAATGTTAAAAGAGGGATCCACTACAATACGTCGAGCCATATGGCTCCGACCCACGTCAAAAAATGATCTTGCCTTCTCAGTGACGTAGCCGTGGCACTCGTCACTCTCTTTATAATCCTTCACTGCCTCCTTACCAGCTTCATTGGCAGCATTTACAGCATCAGACAGCTCCACCTCCCATTGTTGACGAGCTGCTTTGAGGTCGTTAATTTGCTTTGTCAGCATCAGCGTGTTTTCTTCCATGGTTTGGGTCGCCACTTCCAAATCCTGGCCGACCTTCTTTTTATCCTCCTTGAGGGCAGCCAGATCCTTTTGAACCTTTTCGAGTTCACCCCAAGCCTCCTCCTTATCCTTCAAGGCAGCATCCTTCACAAGCTTCAGGGCTTCGTACGCTGAGTCCAAGTCGGAGTGATCCCCCTTGAGTTTAGCATGATCCTCCTCCAGCTTCTTCAATTCATCGTTTTTACGAGCCAACATGGATTTGGCCAGCTTTTCTTGCTCCTCAACAGCCTTCCAGTAGCTTGTGGCAGCTTCAATCATGGCAAGAGACTGCAACACTGATCAAACAAAAAGAGATCAGATTGACCAAAGATCGAGTTAAGGGGATTAGACGAGTAAAAGAGGTGATCAACAATGATATGAAAATACTACAAGTGTTACCTCGGAGTGAACCAGTCCGGATCTAGCTCGGAAGGTTTCAGCAGTCAAGCCCTTACTGATAAACTTCTTGACCAAGTCTTGATCAGCAGATCTCCTCACCACCACTTGACCGTACTCAAGCTCTGGGTACACCCTAACCGAGCTGTCAATCCCCGTAAGCAATGGAACACTGCTCAGCTCGTCCACTCGAGCTTGGACAAGATCGGAGTAAGAAACCTGGAGACAAGGAGACAAGGAACCCATAGCAGTGGCTTCAACTTGTACGGATGGAAGGTTGATCTTAGCTTTTTTTTCTTATGGTTAAGAGGAGCATCGTCCTCCTCTTCCTCATCCTCTACATCGACCACAGGCGTCTTGGCCTTAGTTTGAGCTCTAGTCTTAATCTTTGAAGCCTTTTTCACTGGCTCTTGCACTTGCTCAGTCACAACGACCTCAGCAGCATCAGCCCCAGCAGCATCGACCTCCTGGGCCTATTGAGCATCATCTCCAGCTCGATCCTCATCCTCCAGTTGCTCGAACTCATCTTCCACCGGAATAAATTTGGCAGTATCCTGGTCCACCAGCTTCAAAAGCTCATGGCGCTTGGCCCCCTCAGTCTCGCGATTCTCTCGGGCATTAGCAGCCCCACAGCTCTTCTTGCTCTTCCTGATATCGATGACTCGTCCCATGTTGGCTTCTTGTGCGGGAGTCAGAACTGCATAAGATCAAGATAGCAAAGGATTAGATCGACAATTTAAAGTTCTACATACGAGCTACGAGCTCTATGTACGAGCAAGATATGTGCGAGCTAACAGTTCTGCATACGAGCTAAAAGTTCTATGAACGAGCTAAAAGTTCTACATGCGAGCAATCAACAGACGAGTTAAGAGACAAAGGCGAGTAAACTCTTACCACCAACGTGCTCCCCATGATCTTTACAGTAATTGGGCGTCTTCTGGCAGAGTTGACATTTCTCCTCAAACCTACCCAAGGCATGGGTGACCCAATCAGGGTACCTTAAGCATCTAACAACGGGAACTAGAGGCACCACATCCCCCTCTCCAATCATCATCCCAGCCTGGATGTAATTGTTCTTGGTAGTCCCCATAACTTCCCAACTGATGGGTCCCTTATCAGCCAGCTCGACCAATCTCTTGTACAACTCGACATGCCAATACGACTCCCAGTAATCCCCCTCTTCAACAACCTTGGACTCGGGGCTAGGCATGGGGAACTCCCATCCTTTCCTACTCTCCACCACTATCACGTGGGAATTCCAACCACTCACCTTGTTGGGAAAGTTGACAAATAGTTTAGGGGCATTAGGCTTGGAGGGGGTGTTGATTCCCATGTCAGTCTTATCAACCTTAATACTGAAGAAATCCCTAAAGACTCTCATACAAGGTTCATAGCCTAAGAATCTACACACCATGATGAAACACACCAGAATCCTACAGGTATTAGCTCCCAGACGGAGAGGAAAGGCATCCATGTACTCTAAAATTCATTGATAAAAGGATCCAATGGCAACCTCAGACCAGCCTCGAACTGACCATAGAAGAATGTCACCCTAGTGGTATCTTTGGTGAATGTACTACGGAACTGAGACATGAAGTCTTTCTTGCTAAAAAGAGTGATGTTAAACTCCTTGTTGTCCACCTCACAAAAGTTGTACACCATGTCTACCCGAGATGGAAAGTTCTTCTTCCCTCGAAGCGGCCTAGGAGGCACGTAGCCCCTTTCATTCCTCCCAGACACAACGGAGGACTCGAAAGCATCTACTATTCGAGGGCTGGAAAAAGTCGAAGCTGTAGCTCCCCCTTGAGTCGCCATATTTGTACAAGAAGAAGAGGAAATAGGGGAATCAGTCCTATATACAGCTTCAAGGGACCTAACAGACGTACTAAGGGGCGACCTAGATTCCCCTGGAGATCCTTTTCTATTCCTAAGGAAGGAAGGTTTGTTGGGACCCCGAACGTAGAGCAGAGCTATGTGATCAAGAAGTTCATGGAAAAGGTTGAAGGAGACAACTCTTGGGTCGTTCGTTTCAAAAGCACCTATGGTTTCTCCTACAGGCAAACCTAACTCGTTAAAACGTAAACCCCACCGGGTCAAAATCGAAGAACACTCCTCAACAGTCATCTCTCTCCATACTCCGTTCAAGTGCTTATATACTCTACGATTGACATTGCAGTAGCCATACCAAGCTCCTGGTTCGCTACTAAAGGTCCTAGCCATGGCGAAATAAAGTAAAAAAGCAGAAATTAAACCCTAGTACAAAAGGGCGAGAAGGATACCTTAATCAGTTGAACGAGGGGTTATTGCAGAAGAGGAAAGCTCGAATGCTGTTTCGTTGCTGTTAACGGAGATATACGTAAGCTTGAAGAAAGTAAAAGTTCGAAATGGAGAAGGATTTGGGTATTTGTATTTTCCGTAATTAAAAAGGAAAAAAGAAAATTCAAACGTTTAATTCCCTAATTAAATGTGTCATAGCAATTTTCGAGGCAGTTTTCAAACGTCAAAATAGTAATGATTGCAAAAATACGGCGCTTCCAACGATCCTACCGTTCAACAGTCAACGCCCAGGATTGAGCCACGTCACTATTAGTCGAGTAAATATCAACTAAATCGTCGACTTGCGGGTCAGTTCAAACTTCATCAAAATTTCTTTTAACTTCCTGGTCGACAAAATCAACTCAGAAAGTTGGGGGTCACTGAACAGACTAAAAGTGTTGAGCTGGGCCCATCGAGTAAAGCCCAATCCTCAACCTATTATTGCCACCACGGTATCAGTGGGTTAGGCCCAAATTCTTACTAGGCCCAAGGCCCATCAGCATGATCAGTCGACCTAAGCTCATTGTCCGACCTCTGAGGTCCCGACTTAGCTTATTCCGACTCTACGATCCGTATGATATTCGGGTACGGTTCAACCCTATCAATCAGTTAGGTCGACCTAGACCCAACAGGTGACCTCGACTTACATATTTACGTCGACCTACAGAGTCCTGGCGTACTTACAATTCTTTTCGTGACGAGACTCCCTACAAATCAGGAGTTGTTTATGGATAAGATCTCTATCACGAATTTGTTCCTCAAATTAAGGGATTTCATGCAATCCTACCTCAAATACAACTCTCATCAACAACTATAAATACATCAACCGTTTCAAGGTAATTGCTCTTTGTTATTTTGAATGCGCCTTCTTCATTATAATATTTGAGCTCTCATACACCATACTTACTCTCACGCCCAATGGTCTTCGCCGGAGACCATTCCGGCTAGTCGTGGGTTTCGTGTTTCAAGTCAAGGAGTCAAGTGATTAATCTTGCCACGTGGACGGAGATTGATAAGCACGATTCTTGCAGCATCAGTAGTAATAAAAGTATAAAAATCATAAAATTGAGAAAATTCAAACCCTCTTCAGTGAGATAAACTATAAGAATTTCATCATGAAAAAATTTATCATTGGTAAATAATAACAATTTTACAAGCATTACCAGAAAACACTAAAATAACATAGTTGCAAAATGTTGTTTACTCCTCCCAGTTTTCATACCAAAGACCAAAAGCAAAGAATATGCCTGCTAGTTGCTCACCATTCACTGAATTCAGAAAGTTGTTTTTACCAATAATGCAGCAATTAGAGCTGGATATTTGCACAAAAACCAATTGAGAGGCACCACTAAACTCCCGCCAAAAATTTATCCGTTTCATGGAACCAGAAACTCTCAGATTCAGCAAAGCTACCAACGTATCTGGATTTAGCCCATAATGCAGCGATTAGAGTTGGATCTTTATCTTCTTCATGGAACCGAAAACTTTCAGATTCAGCAAATCTACAATCTTATCTGGATTTAGCCAATTCAGCAGCGTATCCGATGTAGCTATGGGGTGTTAATTTCAGTAGGATTGCCTTTGCTTCTGCAGGTATTTCCAGACCTTCAATAAATTTTGTAATGCTTTCTTTGTCGACTGCTCTTCCTCTTGTAAGCTCCTTGAGTTTCTCATAAGGCTCTGGAACACCATATCTTCGCATCACCTGGCATTACGACACAAGCCATTACACAAGCAAAAGGACATGCAAGCCACTATACCTCAGATAATCAATCACAGGTACTAACGGGTGTGTGTGTGTGTGTGTGTGTGTGTGTTTGTGTGTGTGTGTGTGTGAAAGAGACAGAGAGAGGGAGAGCTTAATATACAGAAAACATCAGATTTGCCAAAGGACACCCACAAAGCACCAACTCAAGGCCACCACTTTGCTCAATGAGAACCTGCTGGGGTTAGACCGCTTACTTTAGACACTTCCTTTGACCCCACAATGGGGCGAAACGGTATTGAGCCATCCTCTTACAATAAAGATTTCGTGCAATCCTACCTCAAATACAACTCTCATCAACAACTATAAATACAAGGCAACATCAACCGTTCCAAGGTAATTGCTCTTTGTTATTTTGAATGCGCCTTCTTCATTATAATATTTGAGCTCTCATACACCATACTTACTCTCACGCCCAATGGTCTTCGCCAGAGACCATTCCGGCTAGACGTGGATTTCGTGTTTCAAGTCAAGGAGCCAAGTGATTAATCTTGCCACGTGGACGGAGATTGATAAGCACGATTCTTGCAGCATCAGTAGTAATAAAAGTATAAAAATCATAAAATTGAGAAAATTCAAACCCTCTTCAGTGAGATAAACTATAAGAATTTCATCATGAAAAAATTTATCATTGGTAAATAATAACAATTTTACAAGCATTACCAGAAAACACTAAAATAACAGAGTTGCAAAATGTTGTTTACTCCTCCCAGTTTTCATACCAAAGACCAAAAGCAAAGAATATGCCTGCTAGTTGCTCACCATTCACTGAATTCAGAAAGTTGTTTTTACCAATAATGCAGCAATTAGAGCTGGATATTTTGCACAAAAACCAATTGAGAGGCACCACTAAACTCCCGCCAAAAATTTATCCGTTTCATGGAACCAGAAACTCTCAGAATCAGCAAAGCTACCATCGTATCTGGATTTAGCCCATAATGCAGCGATTAGAGTTGGATCTTTATCTTCTTCATGGAACCGAAAACTTTCAGATTCAGCAAATCTACAATCTTATCTGGATTTAGCCAATTCAGCAGCGTATCCGATGTAGCTATGGGGTGTTAATTTCAGTAGGATTGCCTTTGCTTCTGCAGGTATTTCCAGACCTTCAATAAATTTTGTAATGCTTTCTTTGTCGACTGCTCTTCCTCTTGTAAGCTCCTTGAGTTTCTCATAAGGCTCTGGAACACCATATCTTCGCATCACCTGGCATTACGACACAAGCCATTACACAAGCAAAAGGACATGCAAGCCACTATACCTCAGATAATCAATCACAGGTACTAACGGTGTGTGTGTGTGTGTGTGTGTGTGTGAAAGAGACAGAGAGAGGGAGAGCTTAATATACAGAAAACATCAGATTTGCCAAAGGACACCCACAAAGCACCAACTCAAGGCCACCACTTTGCTCAATGAGAACCTGCTGGGGTTAGACCGCTTACTTTAGGCACTTCCTTTGACCCCACAATGGGGCGAAACGGTATTGAGCCATCCTCTTACAATAAAGATTTCGTGCAAGAGCACTATGAAAATGTGTGTTTTTATACAATTTAATGGCAAAGATCCATAAATATTCTTGTTATCCACTTTCTAAACATTTAGTTTCACGATAATAAAATGAATACTGATTTTTTTTTATTTGGTAAAAAGCTTTTAGGGACAGTTTTTTTGAAAAAAAGACATTCATTTTGGGACGAAAATTTCTTGAATTTGGACATTCATTTAGGGGCAAAGGGAGTACCACATTCTTTGTGCAGTCTTTTAATCGTTGAAAAGAGAATCCCAATTTTGAAGGGAAAAAATGAAAAAAGGAATGACAACATCATAGGTTTTAGTGCATAATCAAATTAACTGATACAGAATGCTGAAAAATAACAAAAGCATAGAACAAATTCTATATCTAACTCGAAATTGCAACTTACTGAACTCTAAAATTCGAGCAACATAAAGATTAAAATAAAATGACCAGATTAACAAAAAGAAGTCAGAAGCGTACTGTTTGTATTGGTTCAGCAAGCACCTCCCATGAGTGGTCCAGATCATTGGTCAAGGAAGCTTCATTGACCTGAATAAATTCAGAAAGGGGGATACACATAAAGGAACATTCCAAATAGAGTACAAGTTGATAGCAGCCTTATAACAGTCCAACAAAGCATTAAATAATTGATCTGTATTACGCACCTGAAGCTTCCCAATTCCCTGTATTGCACTTCTGTAAGAAAGAAGGGAATAACCTAACCCTACACCGATATTTCTCAGAACAGTTGAATCAGTTAGGTCACGCTGCAAACAAGTCAATAGAGAATATGTTATTGCAGAAATTGAATAACACGGCCTACAGCCTAGACAATAAAAGCATCAAATTCAGACATTTAGTTACAACCGTTTACTATGATTAGTATGTCTAAAATGGGACAGCAATATAAATACATAGAACTTTCTTATGTACTACAAGATTTAACAAGAAAATTGGACAAAAAATGTGTGGAATAATAACTGCTATCCTACTGGAAAGCCGGAACCACCTCAATTACCATGTTATACCCATATCTATGTGACCATTGAATTAAAAATCCATGCGATGTTCGTATGTACCTGCCAACGTGAGATAGGCAGCTTTTCACTTAAATGGGATAAACCTGCATTAGCCATCCCAAGGTTTCCTTCACTGTTTTCAAAATCAATGGGGTTCACTTTGTGAGGCATTGTTGAGGACCCGATTTCACCAGCCTTGGTGATCTGCAAAACTATAAACAATGTCATGGACCCATATTCTCTAGGAAATCAGTGTAAGAAGGCTAAAAAATGTACTAGAATGCCCACCTGCTTGAAGTAACCCAAAGAGATATAACCCCATATGTCTCTATCAAAGTCAAGCAAGATGTTGTTGAAGCGAATAACTGAATGGAAAAGCTTGGCCATATAGTCATGAGATTCTATCTGTATTACCAATCAAGAAATGAGGATAAATGTGACATCCTTGCCATCATATACTAGACACCTAATGTTACATCTAGGGCTGTAAACGAGCCGAGCCGAGCTTTGAGGTGTCGAGCTAAAATTAACGAGCCGAGCTTTTTTCGAGCTCGAGCTCGAGCCTGAAAAATTCGTTCGAGCTCGGCTCGAAACGAGTATCGAGCTGTTCGCGAGCTTTTTTGCGAGCTTCTCGAACTCGAGCTTTAACGAGCCGAGCTCGAGATTAATTTGATTTTTTTTAAAAAACTGAACTCAAACGATCTTTAGTTCGAGCTTTATCGAGCTTTTATTCGAATTCTCGAGCCTAAACGAGCCGAGCTCGAGCTTTATCTTTGTCTCTACATAATTTTTTTTCAATTTTGATTTTTCATAATTCTTTATATTCTTACAAAAAACATAAAAAAAAAATTGAAAATAACTAAGAAAATTATTTATTATTTATTTTATACTTTCTGAATGACATTTTAAATGTCATATATTTTGAGACAGATTTTCAAATTTATTTTGAAACGAATAGAGTAATAATTTTAAAATGTTCAATTTATGTTAGGGATGGAGGGATGGAGTCATGAAATATAACTTTCCTAATTACTACGACTACCACAACCACCACTACCACTACCATCACCACCACCACTACCACCACCACTACCACTATCACCACCACCACTACCACTTCTACTACCACCACTACCACCACTACCACTAACACTACCACCACTACTACTGCTACCACTACCACCACCACTACCACTACCACCACTACCACCACCACTACTACTACTACCACTATCACTACCACCACTACCACTACCACTACCACTACCACTACCACCACTACTGCTACTACCACCACCACCACTACCACTACTACCACCACTACCACCATCACCGCTACCACTACTACTACTATCACCACTACCATCACTACTACAACTACCACTACTACTACCACCACTACCACCACTACTACCACTACGAAATTTAGAAAAAAACTAAACAAATGAATATATAATTAAAAAATCAGGAATGGGTAAAACCTTTTAATTTTTATGTATAAATGTATAATTTTTTTATATTTTATGAATAGAAATACACATTTTGGATTTTTTTTTTTTCAAAAAGTTATATAAAAAAAGTTAGAAAAAAACTAAACAAATGAAATTATAATAAAGAAATCATGGACGGGTAAAACCCTTTAATTTTTATGTATAAATGTATAATTTTTTTTATTTTTTATGCATAGAAATAAACATTTTGGACTTTTTTTAGTATTGAAGTTTTTTTCAAAAAGTTAAATAAAAAATGTTAGAAAAAAACTAAACAAATGAAAGTATAATAAAGAAATCAGGGACAGGTAAAATCATTTAATTTTTATGTATAAATGTATAGTTTTTTTATTTTTTATGAATAAAAATAAACATTTTGGACTTTTTTAGTATTGAAGTTTTTTTCAAAAAGTTGTATAAAGAAAGTTAGAAAAAACTAAATAAATGAAAGTATAATAAAGAAATCAGGAACGGGTAAAATCCTTTAATTTTTATGTATAAATGTATAGTATTTTTATTTTTTATGAATAGAAATAAACATTTTGGATTTTTTTTAGTATTGAAGTTTTTTCAAAAAGTTATACTCCCTCCGTCCCACACCAAGGTTCTTTGGTGTGGGTTTCACACTTTTTAAGAAATTTTTTTGAAAATGGGTAAAAGATTAGAGGAAAGAGTTAAATATGGGATAGGGAATAGTAGTTAATGATTGATTTTTTAGAAAGTGGGTAGAAGATTAGAGGAGAGAGAATGTAAAACTTAAAAATATTTAATAGGAGAGAGAATGTGCGGGAGGAATAGTAAGTTAATGATTGATTTTTTTTGTAAATATGTTAACTTTATAAGGGTATAATGAATGGTTTTTGTGTAAATATATTAAATCATAAGGGTATAAATATATTCAAAACTTGACATTTATGGAAGGAAACCTTGAAGTGGGATGGACCAAAAAGGAAAGTAGGAACCTTGAAGTGGGACGAAGGGAGTATAAAAAAAGTTAGAAAAAAACTAAACAAATGAAAGTATAATAAAGAAATCAGAGACGGGTAAAATCCTTTAATTTTTATGTATAAATGTATAGTTTTTTTTATTTTTTACGAATAGAAATAAATATTTTGGACTTTTTTTAGTATTGAAGTTTTTTTTTTCAAAAAGTTATATAAAAAATGTCAGAAAAAAAAAACTAAACAAATGAAAGTATAATAAAGAAATCAGAGTCGAGCTTATCGAACCGAGCTCGAGCTCGAATCGTTTGCGATAATTTTTATTCGAGCTTTTAACGAGCCGATCCCGATCAGAGCTTAAATGAGTCGATCCCGATCAAAGCTCGCCGAACAAACGAGCCAAGCTCGAGCCGGCTCGAAAAAAAATCGAGCCAGAAAATCGAGTCGAGCTCGAGTTAGACTCGAGCCTTCTCGAGCTCGAGATTTTACGAGCCGAGCCCGAGCCTGTTCGGTTTGCGTAACAGCCCTAGTTACATCAGCTTGTTTAATACTCCCTCCGTCCCGAAAAGTTTGTCTCACTTTGACTTTCATGGTCAACTCAATTAAACTTGACCATAATTTTATGAAAATCTAGATATCCCTATGCATTACTAAAAATTGTTATTGTTTCACCACTAGAAATACTATCAACAATTTTTAGAATTGCATAGAGATATCTAAATTTTCATAAAATCACGATTAAAGTTCGATTGAGTTAACCATAAAGGTCAGTGTGAGACAAACTTTCCGAGACGGAGGGAGTACAATTTTGAGCATGAAAATCTAAAATTACATCCCCGTACCAGTAGTACTAGCTAATATTTTGAAAATTTAGGATAAAACCTATCGGAAGAACAGGAGGATGCTGACTCACCTCTTATAAACATAGTAATAGACATCTGGATCAAAATGATCCTATTAAGGAGCTGATAAGCTAGGATCTACTTATTGTGAATGTAGAAGTATACAAGACTCTGCAAACTGTGCAAAGCAAACAGAACGATTAAAAATAATGCATTGAACATACCTGAGTCACACAGGGATTAAAACTTATTCCAAGAGAAGTCACAAATTCCTCGGCAACTTGCGGCCAATAAACTTCAGGATACGCAACTACATGTGCATTGTAATTCCCAACGGCACCAGCAAACTTCCCCAACAACTCTATTTGAGAAATATCTTGCCTTTCTCTCTTTAATCTTTCGGAAAATACTTTCATTTCCTTCCCCAAGGTAGTCGGTGAAGCTGGCTACAGAAGAGAATGCAAAATGAGCAATTTGTTCACAAATAAAATGGTTGAATGGTAGCATCATGCTTAAAAAATATATGAACGTCCGTTGTTCTCAGTCAAGGTTGAGCTTGTTCAGTATGTCTGTAGAGAAGACAGATATGGATGCATTCATACATATATATTTGTTCAACCTCAAAATATCTCTTTACCTGTCCATGAGTTCGAGAAAGCATAGGAGTCTTTTCATATGCTTCAGCCATGCTATTTATGGCATTAATCAAATCATCCATGATAGGAAGAACAGCTGAGCTCATTGCTTCTTTTAGCATCAATGCATGAGCAAGATTGTTGATGTCTTCGAAGTGCAACCAAAATGAAAAATTCAAGCACCTGGAGCATGAGTTCATGTGCAGGTGAGCGAAGAAAAAAAAGAAGATGATTAGTCGCTCGAAATAAATCCAAGATTCTCATGACGGAAGCCATTGCCGGTAGGGATGGCAATATCTCCGAACCCGACCCGTTTCCGAGTCATTCCGGCCCGAGCGGGGCAGGTTTGGTAACAAATTTCCAAAACCCGGCGGGTTTGGTCCGGGTTTGGTAATCCTTTGAGACCCAACCCATATAACAAACTTATATGCTGATTTACCCTTCTACCCCTCCACATTTCCCTAATTACACTTGTGTTCCAAATAAACCTATCCTAGGCAATATCAGAAATTACAATTTACACTTCACGACACAAACACGCCTTCACAGATTAGGTTAGGTTACGGACGGCCGCTGCTTGGAGAGAGAGCGAAGAGACAAGATCGGTCTTCAAGCAGCGCCGCCGCCGTCGAATTGCTGCTGCCGTTGGTTCACTGCTGTTGTTGTGGTTTCAGGTAAATACTTTTTACCTTCACCCTCTCCTCCAACATCGACCCCTTCCCACACCACCCCCTTCTGCCATACCAGACACTTCAAGGTTGAGCTCCAACAATGGAGTTTTCTCCACTACCTCGCCTCCTCTCTCTAGATCTCATTGTTTAGATTTTTTTTTTTTCCTTTTTAAATCTGCAATTTAATTCGAGAAAACATTTTTAAACTTGCTTCTGTATCAAACCAGAACTTAACAAAGGGTTAACAAGGATCAGGTACACATGCTGAAATTCTATTATGGCGGTTCGGGCCGGGCCGGGCCGGAAACGGGTTTTGCTGCCTCGGGTCGGGGCAGGTTCGGTACACATGGCTAATTATCCGGGCCGGGTTCGGTAAATGTCAAACCCGACCTGTTCCCGACCCGTTTCCATCCCTAATTGCAGGTTAAGACTCAATATGACATCCTGATCATGTCAACTGATGAAAGCAAACATATTCGACATACTTAAATGCTAGATACACACCTTAGCTATCTCCGGCTGTGATTGGCATTTCTGTTTCAGAAAATATTCTACTGCTTTCACATCGTGGTTCGTTACCCTTTCTATTCGCTTGACTTCCAAAGCGTCATCAATGCTGAATCCGTCACTCAAGCCTTGCAGATACGACTCAGCTTCTTTGCTGAAGCTTGGAACTTCAGTGATTTCAGGAATTTGTGAAAGATTTAGCAACCATTTGACCTGTCAATTTCAGCAGAAATCGTGAACACCTATAATTACAAAGAAGAGCAACCAGCTCCAACCCAACTTGCGGTCCTACAGAATGTTAATGGGACAAATTACAAAACAAGGAAATCCATATTCAAAGAAAAAGTGAATACAAATGTTTCAGCAACTCTAATGGAGGAGTAAAAAAAATCTAGGGAATTAATGTATTAAATTTCCTTTTTTCTTGACAAATAAATAAAGAAAAGATAAAAAATCAATTCCAAGATTTCGGTTGTCTAGTTAGACTGTATGGTATATTCAGTTCCAAGGCATTTAGTTTTTAAAACTTCAACTCGGCACACATGCTTCAGAGTTCGAAACAAAATTATGAACTAATTAACATGCGATAATAATGAGCAAGGTTTGCAGTATGGCGTGTCATGCAGAACGTTTGAGATTAAATGATACCTCGACCAGAACCCGAAAGCGAATCAGGCCATATTCACTCATAAAAGGAGCCAGTTCCTTGACTTTACCCCAATATCGACCATCCAGAGGACATATAGCTGTCAAGCTTGAGAGCTCCATTTCACGAGAATATTCAGCAGACACCGCTCTTGCCTGAAACATAAAACCTTTTAAGGAAGCTGAATGTGTTTAAAAGAGATGATTCCAAAGTATACTAACACCTAAAATGAAACTCGGCCTAATTACCATATTTATTTTCCTCTGTGTAGATAACTTCCTACCTTTCCTCTTCTTCTACTACACTATAATACTAAAAAATCATGGTAAGAGAAAACTAAAACAGCCGAATAGAAAGAGATCATAATCACTGCCGTAAAACACAACTCAATGTGCATCAACAGCATCACATGCAATGCAATCATACACATCAATGAAATTGTAACTACATTACTACCAAGCATATCTGGAATACAAGATCAAACTATACTTCACAAAATGTGGATTGATGCAAGAGCAATCATAATACCCCTATTTATTTTCGAAGGCACATTCATATGAAAAGATTGAGATCCCATTAAGGTCATGCACTTACATAATGCATCACAACCCAATTAGACAAATTTATTTTAAATATGGACAAAAAGTAATGCAGGTCCATGCCTCCTTGGTTATTATTTTTTTACCATATACAAGTCATGCGAGCCTTTGCGGCACTGGGGTAATGTTGTTGTTGATGTTTATCTTGTCAAGCGAGGAAGCTTTGTGCAGTGGGCTGCCCTTTTATACAAGTCATGCGAGAATGCTTTGTGCCTTTGGGCTGCCCTTTTTATATACAATTCATGCGGGTCAGTGAGATAAAATACTATTGACCTGGCAAGTTTGTTCACTCTAGACTGTCAAACCCCAAATGAGGGAATACACCATTCACCAATACTTCTCCTCAGCAACAACAATAGCATCCTAAGACCCTATAAAGACAGAACGCTCACTATTCAAACACATCCACCAATCTACGTAAGCACAAAGTCCACAAAAACATGATTGGAGCATGGGAAATCCACCGTTTCCCTACATTGTTTTGTAAGAGCATACTCCTCTGTCCCAAAAACGTAGTCCATTTGTCGAGGCAAACTGTTTAGCTTTACATGTTTGTACCGCCTTAAATTGCACAAAGACTCAAATACTCTAATTCATTGCTATTACATCATATCAGACACCCATTCCAATCAAATACAACAGAGATCTTGAATTACTCCCTCCGTCCCAAAATGAATGACCATTTCGAATTTAAGGGCTATTTTGAAATGCTGGTTTTTAGTAGCAAAAGTTCATAGATATTCTTGCTGTTCACTTTCAAACTTTTAGTTTTGCAAAAACTACAATGAACTATGAGAAAGAAAAAATTGAAAAAAAAATCATTCAAAGTTCTTCGAAGAAAAAGTTTCAAAAGTTCATTCATTTAGGGACAAGAATGGTCATTCAATTTGGGACAGAGGGAGTAAGAAATTTTCATAAACAGCAAAAAATACAGAACCCAAATCAAAAGTAATCTATTATAATTTCAAACGAACTCAAGCAAATCAGAATATTTGAAAAACGTAGAAAAATGGTACCTTTTCCAATGCTTCGATACTACTACTAGGTTCCTTTAAAGTGGCTTTGCAATTACAGTCTCTATGAGGAAGCTTTACGGGAATGCGGAATGAAGCATTCGAAGAACGATATGATAAAAGTTCGAAGCCGGTGCTGATTTTCGGAGTAGAATAAAAGCACGGCGACGGCGAATGGCTGCTGTTTGAAACCCTAATACAAGCTCCGAACTCCATTACAACAAAGCTTCTAAGAAGGTAGAGTCCTCAGTCCTTGCCTTTTTTTCTGTTGGTTTCCAAGCTTTCTGCGCAAAACCCTTTTGAGGTAAACCCTAACTCAAATTTGCCCTCTGAAAAAGCGAGCCTGTGTCTGCGTTTTTAATAAAACAATGATTGGATAAATTTCCTGCGAGAGTTTGATTTTGGCCCCGTTTCTACTTTATTTAATAACTAGAATAAGTCTGTGTTTGAGAACACGTTATTTTTTTATTTTTATTTTTAATTAAGTCTGTGTTCGAGGATACATTTTTTTTTTAATTTAAAAAAAAAAATTTAAGAACAAAATGAGAAAGAGACAAAATAATGAGGGCAAAATAAAAATTTCGGCCATTAAAACTATTCATTCAATTATTCACTCATTTCCTCATTTATACTATAGATTTTAGCCCTTTAAGAAAAGGAAAACCTACATATGATCTCCTTTATTGTTAAAATTAATTGCAAAATGACCAAAAACGCCAAGTTAACACTTAACGGTCATAATCATATTGCAAAGAAAAATTAATACTTTTGCAAAATGCACTAGTACAACTAGATATTGCAATATACTCCTTCTGTTTAGAAAAAATATACTCCCTCCGCCCCAATAATAAGTGTTTCACCCTTTTGGGTGGGCACGCAAATTATGGAGGAAATGGGAGGAAAAAAAAATATTGTGAGTGTAATTTGAAAATAGGAGAGAGAATTAATTGAGGGAATAGTAAATTATAATGGTGTTGTGAGTATTAAAATAATTAGGAGAGAGAATGAGTGGAGGAAATAGTAAAGATTCTTTGCCAAAAAAGAAAAAGTGAAGCTTCTAACGGGACGCCCTTTTGTGTAATTAGTGAAGCTTTTATTGGGACGGAGGGAGTATACAATTTTGCTTGTCACAAGAATTAAATAGAAAAGTGTAAAATGTGATGTGTTTTAAGTGTGGATGTGTTGGGTAGAAAAGAAAAAGTAGGATAGGTAATGATAAATAGATAATTGTTGTCGGTGCGATAAGTGAACTCTATTTTCATTTTAGGACATTGCTGATTATGATGGGACGACCAAAAAATATTTTTTTGTATATTACTATGGAATGGAACGAAGTGTATACATCAATATCAATACTGCAATTGTATTAGCCAAAAAAAAAATGTGTATATCATTTTAACTGGTGTTGCAATATAGTGTATGTAGTACAAATATAAAATATTAGTAATTTAGGGCTTTATATTTCACATACAGTACATTGCAATCTGGGGATGGACAATTGTTAATTAAAGTGAACAAAGTTGATGGAAAACTTAATGAAGTTATTTAAAAATTGCAAAATACATCCATAATGTTCAACTACTAGTACTCAAAGCCCGTGCCAATGGCACGGTAACAGTGCATTTAGTAGCAGAAGCGGGAATAATGAAATCGCATAAAAATGGAGACGCTATAATTATGGCTCAAGAAAGAGGGCGTAAAGGATAATTAAAATATAAATATATCATAAAAAGGAAAAAAGTGAAGATTAGAAGCATTAAAAATCGGGATAAAAGTAACTATTGTATCGCAACCATTGACATAGTTTTGAAACCGATAAACCCATTTCATGTAAATAAAAACAAAATGATTACAATCGAAAAAGAATAGGTGAGAGAGAGAGACTTCATCTTATAAATAATTTCTCTGCCTCCACTTCAAACTCCAGTCATCATGGCTTTTTTTCTTGTCCATTGAATCATAAATTTTGTAATGTTTCCTCAATCCAAGTTACAATCTTCACAAAACACACAACATCCTTAAATCATGGTTTAAATTACTACGATTCACTCAATATATGAAGTCAAATCAAGTAAAATTTTCAGCAAAGCAATAAAAATTATCTTAAACCAATTTGTGAAATCGCAGTAATATGAAACACACAGAATTACTATATTTACTTAACATAAAAAGAAAGTAAAATCAAATGTTTCATCCCAATCTAAATAAAACAACTACCGGGATAAACCTAACTAATTATATAAAATGAGCAAACATTATTCACTACTTCTACTCCTCTCATAATTACTTGGCTCCCTCTGGAAGCTTCTAAGCTTGAGGTAATTAATTCATTTTTCTTTATCCTTAAGAATCAATGTAAACCAATTATACTTGGTACTCCCTCCGTCTCAATATAAATGTCCAAAAAAATTAAGTTTTCTACTCCCTCTTCAGTTTTATTTTGGCTGTGAAAATATATTAAGGTATTAGGTGAGGAACAAAAAGTCAATTCGTTGATAAAAGCAATTTCTTACCCCAGAAACATGATGAATAAAATGTCTTTATCACTGGCTGCTTCAGTGCTTTCCAATCTCAATTGCCTAAAGCTAAGGTCAAAGCCAATAAAGTAGGCATGCAATTGTGTTGAATATTGAGGTTATGTAAACCAATGTATTAATCCAAGAAATAGGAGCATTTTAGTGCTTTTTAGTCTCAATAGCCTGAATAGCTGCTCCAAATAAGAACCAAACAACATGCATTCTGAAAAGTTTGGTGTTTATAATTTTGATAAATAGTCGCAAGCTGAGGTCCCTTCTAGATGAGCTATGTAAGAAAGGCTTAAATAGTATTTTTCATAGTTATTCTCTTAATGAATGGTAAAGGCAAATTATGACTGTCTCAATGCTATAATCATGCCATTCTAGATAGTCGGTCCCAAGCCCGGATAAAGGAAATGTCGTGTTATGGAGAATGATTTGGGGGTGAGGAGCCTCATGGAATTAAACCTCATAATTAATGAGTCAAATGCAAATCTTGAAGCGTGATTAAAATCTAACTAATAGAACAACAAAAATTCCAAATCAAAACCCTATAATGTTTTTTAGAGAGAGAAAATGAGATCAAGGTGGGAAGGGGTTGAAGAAGACGAAGACCAACAAAGTTCGTTCCTTCAACACATCCGTGTGATTCTACTAAATTCAATTCTCCCCTTATAATGTTTTTTAACCTGCTGAAAGAAAGAATATTTGCAACCAAAAAGTAAAAGAGGGAAACAATTGATTTAAGAATGTGATTTTTATTTTTTTTATTTTGAAATCAGAGTATGTGATTCTTAAAAACCAAAAATCAAATTATTATGATTTTCTCTTCTCATGGACGGATCTACAATTGTAGGAAAGTTGGAATCTGCAACTGCAAGGGAGTGGGAAAGGAAGAGTTAGGGGATTGAGAGTACCATCATGGTGGCAGGAAAAATAGAGTTTCAGCTTCACATTTCAATTTTCAAATCCTCTCTTCAGCTAAGCGACATTCTTAGGCATGATTAACCATTGCAAATTCATGTTCTTTCTGGAGCTCACCAACCTTCCTTTTCAAGTTCTGATTGACCAACTCTAATGCATCCTTAATTGATGTAATAGTCTTGCAAAGAAAAAAAAAATGATAGAGAAAGAAAACCGAAATCTCAGCCCTTGCTTTTCAGTACTCAAGCAAGGAAGTTCCCGAAAAACATCAAAAAATTTAAGTTAAGCCTTTGGAACCTCATCCAAAAAGTTAAGCCTTCACTCATTGTATAAACATCAAAAGACTTTTAAATTATAGTGCTCCACGATTTACAGAAGCAAGTTTCATAATAAAAAAAAAAATTGAATTAATATTCATTATTTTGTTAACAAAAAACTTGTACTCGCTACTCCACCTCAACCCACCTCCTCTTTCCTATAACCCTCAACCCACACACTCTTCTATTTTATCTTACCTTCAAAATATAAAGGGAACCTAATAATAGTCATTAGATTTTTTTGACAGATAATTTGAACAGTAGTAAATACTAATTGTGGAGAGATAATGAAGGTCAGGACATGTTCTATTCGGTGCTCCTTCCCCAACCAATAAAGCACCATCTGGAATATATATATGACACTTCTAAATGAAACAAATTCCATCTCAATAGCAATGGCCGTCTTCCTGCTATTTTAGATTTTATCTCAATAAACAACGGATACAAAACAACGCCTTCCAAAGAACAGCAAAACCATGTCTTACTGCTGCTGCTGCTCCTTCCATGTAATGAGGAGAGAGTCCCATAATGAAGCAAGGAAAAAAAAAACACTGCATAACTAATTTGCCACATACATCTTCTCCTAGCTGAAGTTCCAGAGTGCAAATACCGAATTAGTACAATACGCCATGGAAAAATCATTATGACAACAAAGAGCAACAATGCTTCCTTGATTCTTTTACCGCCACCACCACCCCCCACTTCGCGAAAATCCCAACACAGTACTATAAACTTTTTATCATATAAATTGCCCAAATAAAGGTCAGATGACAGAACTCGATATCCACTACCCCAACACTGTCCCCACTCCCACACCGAGATCAAATCCAAATCCATTCTCTGTCTAAACCCATAAATTAGGAATTAATAGAACTATGGATTCCGCTTTCATATTCGACGACGAAGTGCATATGAGGAAAAAAGCGGCCTGAAAATTACCTAATAGTGTGTCCAGTTACCTCATGTTTTCATTCTTCCACACACCCTCACCCCCTATTACTCTTTCTCATAATTTCCAACCTAACCCAAACACAGTAACAATATTAAGTAGTTCATAATTCTTCAAAAGATACCTAATGGAAAAGGTTTATTTAACAGTCTACGTCAGTCTAGAATCACATTCAAATGCCCTCTGAACTTGGTCAAAGGCAAAAAACTGGAATAAACGGCTCAATAGAAAATTGGAAATCTCAACTTGAGAAAAACATAATTAATTGGTGTCTGTTCCAATTTTGAGAAATATAGCAAAAACCCACTGATGAAGATAAAATATAATTTCACTGTATACAATCAAACCCTAATCCTAACCTTCCCAGGCCATATACATTTATTTAGCCTAAAAAGCTGACAGACAACCCCAACGTAGAGTAGGCAAAGATGTAGAGTATTAATAAAAATATCAATAGCCAAACAACAATATAGAAATTACCAAGGAAGCAGCAATGTTGGAGACCATGGTCCATGGAGGAGCCGAAACAGCGAGGAGAAGCAGTGCAGTAGTAGACGGAGTCTTGCTAAACCAAAAAAGGATAACAGCGGCAGAAATAAAGAAGGGGAGAAACGGAAACCGCTCCCTGTTCGCCGTAGGATCAAAGCAGTAGGGGAAGTTACGGAGCAATCCCAGCCCTTTTCCCCAATTCAATAAAGGGAAGAGGAGATAAAGGCTACCTGTAATCTAAGGAACGGCGGAAAATGGAGGCGGAGGGGAGAGAGTGCGAAGGTGAATAGGGAAGAAGAAGAATGGCCGCTGGTGCTGAGTGGGGTAACTGGAGCGTAATGAGGGTGCGGTTAGCTGAGTGTGTATTTTGGAGAGGGAAGGAGATCGTGGGAGGGGAAGGTATTTAGGTCGTTGGATCAACTCTCCAACTTTAAATCCTAGCCCCTCTTTATACCCCAGATAAGAGGCGGTTAAACCCTTTCTCTATTGTATAATAGATTTCAATTTTTAACTACTCCGTCCACCGTCGTCAATTAAATTATACTCCCTCCGTCCCACTTCAATAGATACAAAAAAAAAGGGCACACATATTAAGGAAAGGTAAGAGAGAGAAAAAGTGGAGAAAGAATGCTGTGAGTGTAAAAGTAAAATAGGAGAGAGAATGAGTGGGAGGAATAGTTAGGAGAGAGAATGTTGTGAGTGAAAAAGTAAAATAGGAGAGAGAATGAGTGGGGTAAATAGTGAAGATTCCTTTCTATTTTGGGTAAGTATCAATTGATGTGGGACGGACCAAAAAGGAAATAAGTATCAATTGAAGTGGGAAGGAGGGAGTATATATTTAACAATTTAAATATAACGAAAAAAGAAGTATAAACCATAATTTGTCAAAATTGGTAACATAGACACCTACACGGCTACACTGCAACTCCAATTAAAATTGGAGGTATTATAGTGTAATTGGAGAATACAATCACAAGATGTGGGGCCAAAAGTTCATACCATATATAAACCCTGAAACAAATATGAGAGCCACATAAATTTGAGAGATAATCAAATAACCTCACCCCCATATTACTTTATCAACATATCTCTCTTCATCCAATTCCACGTGGCATGACACCATTAACTGCTTATCTGTTCAAAATGCCCATGCCCAATTTCAAGGAAAGGCTGAAAAAATACCTCCATTAGAAGAAAAATCAAAGCTTTTCTTCTTCTTCTTTCTTTTCCTTGGCCAATCTTCAAATTTTCAAGCTAACAATTATGGCATGTTGTGCACGTGGGGCTGTCATGCCCACTGTTACATCCCAACATTCAACTTCACTAGCTTCTCCAAGGTCCATTTCCCACTCATTTTCCTCCAGGGTATGTATATTTCTATCAAAACTCACTTCTTCTGCAAATTTATATGTTTTTACTATTTGTGGGCCCAATCCTTTCCTGAACTTCACGCATAGTGGGAACTTTTGTAGTAACGGATTTTCCTTTTTATATAGATATGTATTTTATGTGTGAAACTATAAGTGAAAAGGAGTATATGTGATGACTTTCTTTGCAGAGTCTTGTTAAAAGCTCGATATTCGGGGAGCCATTACGGGTGACACCAAAAGTATCGCTTAAGGTTTCAAGGACAAAGACTTATGCCCTTGTCACTAAAGCTGAACTTGGTGACAGTCTGGTGAGTTCACTCTTCATAGATACGCAATTTATGAATTCGCAAAGTTTTATGTTATTTCTAGATAGAAATTGTAGGTCGACGATTATATGTAACATGATGTGCAATCAATCACACAGTGACACGTAGTTTATGTACACAATATTGTGTAAATGACTGAGAAACGCGGATTTTAGTTGCTATGCATATGCTTAACAAAAGGATATATGAATTGAATTAATGTGAATTTTGTAATTAATTTTTAGGAAGTGTTTCTAAGCAAGGCAACGACTGATAAGGGTTTGAGCAGAGTGTTGATGTGCATGGGGGAAGCACTACGGACCATTGCCTTTAAAGTCAGAACCGCTTCTTGTGGTGGAACGGCCTGTGTCAATTCTTTTGGTGATGAACAACTTGCAGTCGATATGCTTGCTGACAAGCTTCTATTTGAGGTCAAATTCCAACCTTTTAGTATCTTTTGTAATGTATTATTTATTCAGTAGCTCTTAAACTTTTTGTTTGTAATTATTGTAATAATGTGAAATGCTGCATATATGCATTAGGCTTGACATATATTTCTGAATTCCGCGGATCTTAGGCCTTGGAACACTCACACTTCTGCAAATTTGCTTGCTCTGAAGAAGTTCCTGAGCTCCAAGATATGGGAGGCCCAGTTGAAGGTTAGCCAATTTTCATATGGAACATATGCGTGTGTGTGTTTGTGAGAGAGAGGGAGAGAGAATGATATTCAGATGCTAATGAGTTTACGTATATGAAAAACAATGAACAGGAGGATTCAGTGTTGCTTTTGATCCTCTGGATGGTTCAAGTATTGTGGACACAAATTTCACAGTGGGCACAATCTTTGGAGTGTGGCCAGGAGATAAGCTGACAGGGGTAACCGGACGAGACCAAGTTGCTGCAGCTATGGGGATTTATGGACCTCGAACCACATATGTTATTGCAATCAAAGGCTATCCTGGCACCCACGAGTTCCTTCTTCTAGATGAAGGTTATTTTATTTTTTTAGAAAAAGCAAATCTGCTCTTTTAATATCTGTCTTTGACAGTTTATATATATATTTTTGACTAGGAAAATGGCAGCACGTCAAAGAGACGACAGAAATTGGTGAAGGAAAGATGTTTTCTCCTGGAAATTTGAGAGCCACATTTGACAACCCTGACTACCAAAAGGTTTCAGATTGTCTACAATTTCCATTTCAGATCTTTTTTTTTTTAAATCAGATTTATGTTTTAACTTTCCTGCATTTATATATATTATGATCAATTACAGCTCATCAACTACTACATACAAGAGAAATACACTCTACGATACACTGGAGGAATGGTGCCCGATGTTAATCAGGTTTGTGAATCTTGATCATACTCTCTGAAACGTAGTTTAATTAAGAAATGTTCCATAATGGATTTATTGAAGAAAAATCTATTTATTTATTTATTTATTAATTTATTTATTTATTTTTTATTATTTGTTTTTACAGATTATTGTGAAAGAGAAAGGTGTATTCACAAATGTGTTATCGCCATCTACAAAGGCAAAGCTGAGACTACTGTTTGAGGTGGCTCCTTTGGGATTACTGATAGAGAATGCTGGTGGCTACAGCAGTGATGGCACACAGTCCGTATTAGACAAGGTGATTACCAAGCTTGATGAAAGGACTCAAGTAGCTTACGGATCCAAAAACGAGATCATTCGATTTGAAGAAACTTTATATGGATCTTCAAGGCTCAAATCTGGTGTCCCAGTTGGTGCTTCTGCTTAAACTAAGCTGAAAGAATTTTTATATCCCAAATTTTCATAAACAGTGCAAAAGTGCCTTTGCACAGATTAATGGGCCACTGGGCTATGCTTACAAATGGGACTTTCTTAAGTAGCGGAAACCTGTAATTTCTTGTTTGCATGAAGATTTAATATGCGTTATTGGATTATAAGTTTTGTAATCTTTAATGTAATGATATAAAAGAGAGAACAATAAAGCTAATATGTGTCTTTCTTAAGCATTGGAAATATCTAACAAGTTAAGCGTTGGATTCATCACCGTGCACTTTCCCATCAGTTTTGTCATTCTAAGAACAGACCAAAGCAAACATTAATTCCTAGGCTAAATTTACAATAAATCTATGCCTTTATAATTACAAGAAAAATCGTGGTTCTTTGGTACATACTGCAGATAAATAATGGCGTAGGCTAGGCTGCCTAGCTTATGTTCAAGTTGAATAGCAGCAGCAGAGCTTTGCTGAGATTGATCAAGAAAATGGTATGAAATCTGTTATACAATTTCCATAGATAATATAGTTTTTTTTTTAATATTCATTCATCAATATTTTATGTAGGAAGATAATAAGCTGGAAAATATGAAATGGTGCGGATCAGTAGGAGGAATTGTTGATGCACCCATAGACAAAGTCTGGACCATATTGACTCAAACTAAGCGACTACCAGAGTGGATGCCGATGGTTGAAAAATGCACAGACTTGGAGGGGGAGGAAGGAGTTCCGGGCTATGTCAGACTAGTCTCCGGCTTCATGTTCCCCCAAGAAGATGGAGATAGGTCATGGATCAAGGAGAAGTTGATTTCCATTGACCATTCACTACATTCTTATGTGTACAGAATGGAAGCAAGCAATGTAGGTTTAGATGGGTCTGTAAATTCATTAAAGCTTGTAGATTACGGGGAAGATTCGACTCTAGTTGACTGGTCATTTGAGATAAGCCCTCTTGAAGGCGCGAGCAAGGACAGCTTAATAGATTATTTAGGATTTCTCTATAAATCATGTATTAATAGGATTGAGGGTGCTATAGAAACTTCTTCCACAAAGTTTGACATTTAGGGACAGAGGGAGTATTATATAATCCAGATCTAAATATTGTACTGATTTGCTGATGTAACTCACTGTTTGAAGGTAAAAAATGATTTAAGATCTAGGAAAACGATATTTGTGACACCACGTCGCGAGTACTTAGAAATTATGATTTAAAGTTCTGTGCTTGTAATGGAGACGACGAGTGATTATGGTGGTGCACTGGAGATATAATGGGAAAGATGAGCTGTTATTTTTTTATCTCAATCTGATAAGTTCTTGTTGTGCAATTTTTATCTCAATCTGATAAGTTCTTGTTGTGCAATGCAGCGGAAGCAAAAGAACAATAACCAAGAACACAATCGAGAAATCGAGAGAGAAAAGAGATGGAAATCAATTGGGGTTTGAATCACTGCCTTTGTATTATGTGCAATAATCTGTACAAGTTTACATAGGGTTATAACAAGTATTTATACTAACTAACCCTAGCCCAAAACTAAGACCAAAAAACACAAAAGCCCGTAATTCAGCAACCCCCCGTCTGGCATTGAGGCGTGCGCCTCATGAGGAGCCAGGCGCCCGCCTGGCGGCGACAACCCACGACCACACCCTACGGACCTCGAGGCGCTCGCCCCGTCCATACCCATGCGGCCGCCTCAGACCAATGTCATACTGCCCCAGCTACGGAGCTCCAGGCGTCCGCCTCACCAAAGATGGGGCGCCCGCCTCAAACCACATGGCAAATGTCGAGCCAAATCCTACAATCTCCACCTTGGCGAGCATTCACCCAACCCAACAGAAGATACAAGGAACCAGCTTGAACCTTCCCATCTCTAACAGCTAGAGATGTGCAACAAGTCCAAACAGTGCTTGAACTTGTCAGTGGTAACCGGCTTCGTCAACATGTCAGCAGCATTCTCCGTAGTGTGAAACTTCTCTAGCACAACTTCACCCATATCAATCAACTCCCGAATCTTGTGAAACCTAACATCAATATGCTTCGTCCGTTGATGATAAATGTGATTCTTTGCCAAGAAAATCACGCTTTGACTGTCACAAAGCAACTTCACTCTACCTTGCTGAATACCCAACTCGTTGACCAAACCCCGAAGCCATAAGGCTTCCTTTGCAGCTTCAACCGCTGCCATGTATTCCGCTTCCGTTGTAGACAATGCAATAATCGACTGAATCATAGATCTCCAACATATGGGTCCACCACCAAGAGTAAACGCATAACCCGTAGTCGACCTCCTCCGATCCAAGTCACCCGCATAATCTAAATCAACATATCCCACAACTGAAAGCTCCTCACTCTTACCTCCAAACATGATGCCATAATCCATAGTGCCCTTCAAATATCTGAGAATCCACTTGACTGCTTCCCAATGTTGTTTACCCGGATTCACCATATACTTGCTAACCACACTAATAGCTTGCGTCAAATCTGGCCTCATGCAAACCATAGCATACATGAGACATCCCACTGCACTTATATAGGGAACCTTTGACATACTCTGAATATCTTCAGTAGAACTCGGGGAATCTGAGGCAGATAAATTAAAATGATTCGCCAATGGTGTCTTCACAGGTTTTGCATCCCGCATATTGAACCTCTCCAACACCTTCTCCACATAGCCGGCTTGAGACAACCACAATCTGCTAGATTTCCTGTCTCGGCGAATCTCCATCCCAAGAATCTTCTTGACTTCCCCCAAATCCTTCATGTCAAATTCTGTACTCAACAAGGCCTTCAACTGATTGACCTCGTTCTTACTTCTACCCGCGATAAGCATATCATCCACATACAGTAACAGAAAAATAAAAGAACCATCATCAAGGCTCTTCACATAAACGCAGCAATCATACTCACAACGCTTGTAGCCAATACGTACCATGTAGGAGTCGAACCTCGTATACCACTGCCTCGGAGACTGCTTCAGCCCATAAAGTGACTTCTTCAATCTACAAACCAAACGCTCCTGCCCGGGCTCCGTGAACCCATGTGGTTGCTCATGAAAATCTGCTTATCCAATTCACCATGTAGAAACGCAGTTTTCACATCCATCTGCTCCAACACCAAATCATAATGTGCTACAAGACCCAACACAATTCGAATGGAAGTGTGTCTCACAACAGGCGAAAAAATCTCATTATAATCCACCCCCTCTTGCTGCGAATACCCCTTTGCTACCAAACGAGCCTTGAACTTTTCCCCCTCTTTTTCTGATACTGCTTCCTTGCGCTTGAAAACCCACTTGCAACCAATAGCACGCTTCCATTTAGGAAGCTCCACCAAATCCCATGTATTGTTCTTGTACAATGACTCCATCTCCTCCGCCATAGCAGTTACCCACTTGTCCTTTTCCGGACTGTTTATTGCCTCCTTAAAAGTACTTGGATCTCCACTACTAAGAACAAGAACATACGAAGCCATGTCTTCAAACCCATACCTGACCGGTGGCTTGATTACTCTCTTAGGTCTCCCAACTGAAGTACTAGCCACTTCCTGTGTAGTTGTCTCTGAATCCGGAAGAGTGAGATCCGCATCAGTATCATCCTCACGTAGCTCCACCTCAATAACCTGCTTCTCGCCCTCTTTGCTTTCTGGCACCTTCTCCTTATCATCTTGAGTACACTTCAACATAGCCTTTTCATCAAAGACTACATCCCTACTAATCACCACCTTGCTTGACTTGGGATCCCAAAGCTTGTATCCTTTCACACTTTGTTTCATGCCCGAGAAAGACACCTGTTGTTTTGACTTTGGGTCAAGCTTCGACCGCTCTTCACCAGGAATATGCACATAGGATGGACACCCAAACACCTGGATATCGGTGAAGTCTACCTCATTACCCGTCCATACCTCCTCCGCAAACCTGTTATCCAAAGAGACTCTAGGTGATCTGTTAATCAAGAAACATGCCATACTAGCCGCATCATCCCAAAAGTTCTTCGCCAACCCCGCATTGAATCGTAGACACCTAGCCCCTTTCGCAATAGTTCTATTCATCCTCTCAGCCACACCATTTTGCTGTGGTGTCTTGCGTACTATGTAGTGCCTCTTGATTCCATGCTCTCTACAGAACTTCTTGAACTCGCCATCTGTGTACTCTGTCCCATTATCACTCCTCAAACACTTGATTTTTCGTCCCGTTTGATTTTCCACTTCAGCTTTCCACACCTTGAACTTCTCAAAAGTTTCTGACTTGTGCCTCATGAAGTAAACCCAAACCTTCTTCGAAAAATCATCAATAAAAGTTATGAATTAATAATGTCCTCCTCTAGATTCTGTTCTAACCGGCCCCCACACATCTGAATGAACATAATCAAGAATGACCTTTGTTGTATGCTTACCAGTCTTGAATTGCACCTTGTTCTGCTTTCCAAGAACACAATACTTGCAAAACTCCAGTTTACAAGTTTTCACACCCTTCAACAACTTACGTTTATGAAGTTCCCGCATTCCCCTTTCACCCATGTGACCAAGCCTCATATGCCATAGAAGGGCATCAGTATCAACCTCGGACTCAACAGATGTGACTCCACCTACAACCGTGCTCCCTAGCAACCTGTAAATGTTCTTGGAGCCCTTCTCACCCTTCATCACAACCATATCACCCTTAACCACTTTCAATGCTCCACCTTGTGCTTTATAGTTCATACCGTTAGCATCCAAGGTACCCAATGAAATCAGATTTTTAGAAACCTTCGGAACATGTCTAACATCACATAACGTTCTAACTACACCATCATACATCTTAATTCTTATAGTTCCTATGCCAGCAATTTTACAAGTAGCACCATTACCCATAGTAACTATACCTGTAATTAATCGACTGTAGGTATCGAACCAATCACGATTCGCCGTCACATGAAATGAACATCTTTGAATCCGAGAATCCAGCCATCTGTCGGGTGCTCCACGGTGATGAAGTCGTGAGCATATCTCCATCCACATCTTCTGAGCAATCTTCAACCACATTGACTGACTTTGAAGATCCTTCCTTGCCTTTACCGTTCCCCTTCTCCGGACAATTCTGCCTCTTATGCCCCTTCTGCCCACACTTGAAACAATTCCCCTTGTACTTCTTCTTTGACTGCGAACGAGAATTCTGCCTCTGCGAGTTATCCCAGAACTGGGTTCTCCCATGTTCCTGATTTTTCTTCACAAATAACCCCTCACCCGCAGGTTCATCAACGGACTTCTTCCGTTTATGAAAAGCTAGAAGAGCTTCTGTGACCGGTTGCAACGCTAAAGTATCTTTCCCCCAAGTGAACGTAGTAACAAGGTTTTCGTATGTTGAAGAAGAGGGCAATGAATTCAACAGCATCAACGCCTTGTCCTCCTCCTCAAACGTCACCTCCACCCTAACCAAATCGTTGAGAATTTGATTAAACGTGTGGATGTGAGATTCAAGATCCGAACCCTCTGCCATCTTAAGCCCATACAACCGTTGCTTAAGATGCAACTTGTTCGACAACGATTTTGACATATACCTAGCCTCCAAAATCTCCCAAACCTTCGTCGGTGATTCCTCATCGATCACGTGATACACCACCTCATCCGCAAGGCACTACCGTATAGAGGATACAGCCCGCTCCTGCAACTCCTTCCATGGTCCTTCTTCGACATCATCGAGTTTAGTCGAATGCCGAAGAACTTTTCCCAAACCTGCTTGAACCAGAAAATCCTTCACCCTCCTTTGCCACAACGCAAAGTTTCCATGCCCATCGAATTTCTGAACATCGGACTTCACGGTGATAGAATTAACCCCAGCCATCGCAGCCGTGCTCTGATACCAGTTGTTGTGCAATGCAGCGGAAGCAAAAGAACAATAACCAAGAACACAATTGAGAAATCGAGAGAGAAAAGAGATGGAAATCAATTGGGGTTTGAATCACTGCCTTTGTATTATGTGCAATAATCTGTACAAGTTTACATAGGGTTATAACAAGTATTTATACTAACTAACCCTAGCCCAAAACTAAGACCAGAAAACACAAAAGCCCATAATTCAAGAACCCCCTTGCTCGTCGCATTGGCGTGCGCCTCATGAGGAGCTGTGCGCCCGCACAGCGGTGACAACCCACGACCACACCCTACGGACCTTGAGGCGCTTGCCCCGTCCATACCCATGCGGCCACCTCAGACCAATGTCATACTGCCCCAGCTACGGAGCTCCAGGCGTCCGCCTCACCAAAGATGGGGCACCCGCCTCAAACCACCAGGTAAATGTCGAGCCAAATCCTACAGTTCTTTTAATGGCTTAAAACAGACCAGAAGACATGCCCTTTATTAGAGAAAATGAGCAATATGGCATGTCTATTTCCTTATAGTAGAAATTCCTTCCATTTACTAGAGATACCCTACGTGTATATATATGTATGTTACATTGGCCCAAGATTAATACATTAAGCATATTTCTTCCCATATTTTCATTGTTATCATGGTATCAGAGCTGGCTTAATAACCCTACCCTTAAGATCATTTTTCTTCAACCTCAAACCATTCAACCTTGAGTAGTATGGCTGAGCCAAGCCAAAAAAGCTTTGGATCCTTCATCTCCATACTATTTGCATCCATCAGACAACCCGGGTGCTGTCATCACGTCATGTATGTTGAATGGGGAGAACTATGATATGTGGGAGAAGGCAATGATGAATGCCTTCAGGGCCAAGAACAAGCTTGGCTTTATCTACGGAACTCTGACGAAACCGACTCAAGATGAGGCAGAAATTAAGGCTTGGGGCGCATGCAATTCAATGATTATCTCATGGATATTTAATTCCATTGAGAAATCTATCCATCCAAGTGTGGCCTACATGGACACGGCGAAGCGCTTATGGGATGATCTGAAAGAGCGATTTTCCATAGGAAATGCACCACGTATCCATGAGCTTAAGGCAGCGATAGCCTCTTTACGGCAACAAGGTATGTCAGTGATGTCATATTATACGAAGCTCAAGGGAATGTGGGAAGAACTTGGTAGTTACTCTAAAGTTCCAAGCTGCACTTGTGGTGCAGTGAATGAGATTTTGAAGGAACGAGAGGAGGAGAAGGTTCATCAATTTTTGATGGGCTTGGAGGATGCAGTATTCAGTACTGTTCAATCCCAAATACTAGGGATGGAGATTTTGCCATCTCTAAGCAAGGTGTATTCGATGGTCACTCGAGAAGAGAGGCATCGATCAGTTGCAAGAGGAAAAGAAGAGAGGGTGTAAGTTGTTGCTTTGGCAGCGCAGCAGATGATGCGAGGAAAGCCTAATGTTTGGGGCAAGCAACAAACCAATGAGAAGCTTTGCTCCAATTGCAATAAGCATGGACATGAGGTCTCTGAATGCTTTGAATTAGTTGGGTACCCTCATTGGTACAAAGGGAACAAAGGAGAGCATGGTCGTGGGAAACAAGAGAATGGACGAGGTCGCGTACAAAACACTTGGGGGTCGGGTCGTGCAATTCAAGCAAAAGAAGCCTGTAACGACCCCAACCCTAGGCACTAATTTTAAATATTATATTATATGCTTCAAATATTTATGTTGACTTATGTGTTCAATTATGTCTTTAAATTCTTAAATTAAGATAAATTGGGTGAGAAGTAAATTTAGAATCTTTTATGAAACTATTAGACATTAAATAAAGAAACTTGGAGAAATAATAAAAATGGGAATATGCTAAATAGTGCAAGGAGGTAAATGGGTAGGATGAATTATTTGGATAAATGATTAATTTTAATGAAAAAGAGTGAAAGCCTTAGGATTAATTTTGGTGGGGGGCCAATTAGTCTTACTCCTTCCTAGGCTTGACAAGTGCCTCCCCCACACTCCCTCCTTGACCGGCCCCTCCCCTCTCCCTCATACTCCTCACTCTTCTTCCTCCTTCTTCATTTTTCTTCATACCTCCTCTTCATTCAAAAGCCATGGAAGCTCAAACCCTTTTATTGAAGCTAAGCCATTCTTCATCAAAAATCAAGTCTAAGAGTAGTTTTGGAGTTGGATAAACTTGCGGAATCAATCAAGCTTTGAAGATCATCTTTTCATCCTAAAATCCTAAGGTGAGTTATTATGACTTCCCTTCTTTGTATGCTCATGAATGATTTGATGTTGTGATTGTTTTATAATGGTTGTTTGATACATTGGAAACCTTCTTGGAGCTTGGGAAAATGGGTTAATGTTAGAGAATGATGTCTTGGTTCATAGTAGTTGATCAAGGGTATAAGGAAATGTGTTTGGTTGGATTAGAGAGTTTAACTTGAAATATGTTAATGAGATGGGTTGGAATTCTTGTGGTGAGAAATCTAAATCTATATTACTTGGTTTTGGAGTTTACATGTTGTTTGGGATTTGGTGAAATGAAGGTGTTCTTGGGTGTTCTTGAATAATCAATGGTAGGGGGAAGGAAGAACTAGGGTTAAAGGGGTTAAAAACCTAAGTTTGGGCTGGCAGGAGGCTTGGGCGGTCGCCTGAGGGCCGAGCGGCCGCCCATGCCGGCGTAAACTCACATTTCCTTGAAAACCCTCTTGGGCGGTCGCCCAAGAGGTTTGGGCGGTCGCCCAAGACCCCAGAAATCCTAACTTCAATTCTGAACCAGGATTCGTTTAGCAATCTTGTGATGGTCATAACTTAATCATATTAAATCGGAATTGGATGGTTCTTGGGTCTAAATTGGGTGTTTTTCTGAGTACTTTCTGAATGTGATGGTTTCATAGCTAAAGAAGTTATCCTTATGTCCCAAAAATCTGATTTGGTTACAGCAGGTAGTATTGTACGTTAGAAGTTGAGTGGAAATTGAATAAATCATAGTTAATTCATACGGACTCGAAATTGGATGGTTCAAGAGTCCAAATTGAGTATTTTTAGGTGATCTCTCAAATGGAATTGGTTTTATAAACTAAATTTGTAATGATCATTTCCAGATATTCTATTTTACCATGTGACTATATTGTTTATCCCCTTTGTGGATTATTTGGTAAGTGTTATGTGGCTCCCCAAGTGTGGAATATTTGACAAGTTGTTATGTTATCCCAATGTGTGGATATGTTTACTATGTAGTTGTATGGTTATTCCATTGTGGATTTATTTGTTATCATTCATATTTGTTGATGATACTATGCATAGTGTATTACTTAAATGTTGCATTATGATGTTGGTTGAACATGAGTATATTTTACCATGTTGCCATGGTGTTTATCCCCTTTGTGGATTATTTGGTATTGTTATATTATTATCCCGTTTTGTGGATTATCTCAAGTAACTATCATGTGCTTGAGCGTGTTATAGTTCGGGGCGGGTATGATGGATGCCAATCAATTATTGATTTGTTCAATAAGTGATTGAAGGTACATCATACCGGTGACCCTTCCCACTCGTGGCCACGGGGTGGGCATGCTAACGACCGTATTGACCCAAAAAGCTTTACAGGCTGTGGCGACCGTTTGTAAGGAGGACGATATTATTTTTGGGATACTCTAATATAGGGATCCTTTCTTATATGGATCTCTCGGGGCATGAGACCTATAAGAGGTGAATGTGCCGGAGGCAATTCACCAAAGAGTGGAGTTTTACTCCCACGTTGTACGACTTATTGTTCGTACGGGAAAAAGGTAAAATGAGGTAACGTAAGGTGTTTACCGCTTTTATAATGTATTATGTGCTACCATGCTATGTGTTGCACTTTGTTTGGCATCTTGCTGCATATCATATTAGCTCATTGAGATTTATTCTCACCCTCTCCCTTTCTTGTTTTAGATTCCGAGACAGGTGGACCGACCAAGTAAGGGCGGAAAGGAGTTTAGAAGTGGTATTTGGGAATTGTCGGGTTATGTATAGGTTGGTATAGAAAGTGTACGTTGGTATAATTCTTTTGTGGAATTGTATTTATAAATCTTTACTTTATGTTATAACCGAGGCCCTTTTGTAATTAAAACCGTTTCTTACTTTCTAGGTTAGTCAATTATTTCCCCGTTGTGAAAAGGTGTAGACTTATTTTGAAAATGGGTATAATACTTATATTTATTTTGGAAGTTTAAATAAAGATTTTTAAAAAGTTTTGATATTTGGGGTTAGTTTGAGGACGCTCCAGCTCGGGACACGTGTAGGTTCCGGGTCGGGGTCCTCACAAAGCCCATGTCAACCAGATTGCGAATTCGTCCGTGAATGATGGAGCAAGTCAAGTTGCAATTCCTGGCCTTTCAACAGAACAAATACAACGCTTAGTAAGCTTTCTGGATCAAACCACGAATTTTTTCCCAAATAATCCCGTTTTACTTTTTTATTTACGAAAATGACTTACTGTTCAAACTATTGCCCAGAATGTCCTCTTTTTTGAAACTCGCTACACCGTGTAGCGAGTTTGACTAGGGTTGGTCAAAACTCGCTACACCGTGTAGCGAGTTTAGGGTAATTAATTACGGCCGTTGGGAAATTAATTAGGTCATTTAATTAAACTAAATTCGCTACACCGTGTAGCGAGTTTTGACTGGGAGTCAAACTCGCTACACCGTGTAGCGAGTTCAATTTATTCCAAACCCCTACATAACCCCCTCCATCCGTCCCAACAAAACTTACCATTCTCTTCCTTTCTCACCCTGGGTTCTCCCTTTTCTTTCTTTCTTAAGTCCATCTTTCATCTATCTCTCTCATAATGGATCCATCAAAACCCCGTTGGTATCGTGGACGAAAACCTCTTCCAAGACAACCCGGTCAAACCTCCAATCGCCTATCTAATCTCTCTCAAATTGAACGAGAGTTTCAATCTCCACCGTCTCCACCGCCTCAAATCAACGAGAGAGATCTCCACCGCGTCATATCATACTCCGGGTCCCGGTGAAGCTACGCTAGCCATGCGTCGGCATCACACCGAAAAAGCTCATGTCTCTCGGGGACCCCAGCTCGATCGACCCAAGAGGCAATACGTAGAAAGCTTGAAGAGCGGAGGACGATGATGAATTCCAGGCAAAGCTTGGCTTTTGCAATGGATTATCTCTCACCTGGGAGCAGGGTACATTTTATCCGTTGAAAATGATCAAGGAGAAATGCAAACAACATGAAAGGGTGGAACAGTATAATATTTTACATTAATTATAGTTAAGGTTGAAATTTACAATTAATTGGTCATAATATTTTTGTTCTATTAGGTTGTGGTTGTTGTCAAGAAGTGCACACCAACCGAGAATGGCTCTTTTCACGTGATTTTGAAGGATCCTATCGACACTATTGAAGCTTACTTAGGTGACAAAGTGTTTAAGCAAACCGAGGGCGGAAGTGACATTGGTGAAGGTCTTTGTTCGATATACTTACTGTATGAAATATTTTCCTTAACATTACACTCCCTAAATATATCCTTACCTTTTTGTTCTAAATGTTTTGTTTTGTTCATCTATTAGGTTGTTGTTTGGGCCATATCACGCTCAAAAAAACTACTTAACATTGTTCCTTCCAATGTTTGTAAGGTCTTCCCTAAGGATTGTTAATTTCATCTTTGGACATGTATTATTTGAATTTATGTCGGATTTAATATGTACCAATGTGGTCACCGACTTATTTATTTATGTAAGATTTCCTATGTGACCGGAATGTGGTCACTGAATTTATTATTTATGTAAGATTTCCTATGTGGCAAAGGGATGTGGCCTTAACTTGACAATATTTATTTTTTGTGATTTTATGTAGATTTCCTATGTGGCCAGGATGTGGCCACTAACTCTAAAATATTTATTTTTTGTGATTTTATGTAAGATTTCCTATGTGACCGGGATGTGGCCACTAACTTGAAAATATTTATTTTTTGTGATTTTATGTAAGATTTCCTATGTGGCCGGATGTGGCCACTAACTTGACAATATTTTTTTTTTTTGTGATTTTATGTAGATTTCTATGTGGTCGGGATGTGGCCACTAACTCGAAAAATATTTATTTTTTGTAATTTTATGTAAGATTTATAAATATTTATAAAAAAAAATTCAGCCACATGTCATTATTTTTAACACATGTAATTTTTTTGTTAGTACGAAGCTATTTTGAGCAACAATTTGAAGCTGATTTAATTGTCGAAATTAAAATTTAAAAGTTGTTATTGTTACACCATTATATGTACTTCAAGTAACAATTTTTAGATATTCATTATGATATATAAATTAACCTATAATTATTGCTCAAAATAGCTTCGCGAACGAAATTTTTTTTTTGATGTTACTACGAAGCTATTTTGAGCAAAAAATTGAAGCTGATTTAATTGTCCAAATTAAAATTTAAAAGTTGTTATTGTTACAACATTATATGTACTTCAAGTAACAATTTTTAGATATTCATTATGATACATAAATTAACCTATATTTATTGTTCAAAATGCCTTCGCGAATGAAAAACCAAAAAGAAGTAAAACATTTTGAAATTTTGTTGCTGTAACGGTTTTTGTTTTTACTTCAACTCGCTACACCGTGTAGCGAGTTTCAATAAAGCTGAAATCGCTACACGGTGTAGCGAGTTTAATTCAGCTTTATTGAAACTCGCTACACGGTGTAGCGAGTTTAAGTAAAACAAAACACTTTTACAGCAACAAAGTACAACACCCGTGATAAATGTTTTGTGTGAATTCACGTGGTTCTGAGATTCCTTCCATAGCTTTCTCTTTTTCTCCTCAGCTTTGTTTCTTCTCCTACCTTTCTCTCTTTCTCTCAATCAACTCTCTCAATCACCATTTTCTAAATTCCCTTAATTCAAAATAAAACTTCTTCAAGTTATTTTATTTCATCATAATTGTTGAAGATCAACAAGAATCAAGGTAAATTAACATCATCTTAATTATTATTTTGACTTGTGTTTAGATATAAAATTTAATGATTTAACTGTGTTTTATGATATTGTAGATATAATAAATGTAAGAGTTTTGTTATGTAGGTTTTAACACTTTGATTTCGTAATGTAGGGTTAAATATGAACGGGGGTCCGATCATTTTTATGTGTTATTGGGGAGGTGATGATGAACAACCGTTTGATGATCCTCATTTCAAAAAGGGGCCAAAATGTGCAATAAGGGGTAATTGCCAATGGAAATACAATGAGTTGATTGATGAGTTATATAAAAAGGCGAACTTAGATCGGTCTCAATTTGATTTGAAAGTCATTTACAGATGCCCTCATTCTTTTGATAGCGGGATTGGTGAGTACTTTCCTTTCCGTATTGAAGATGATGCGTGTATGGAAGTAATGTTCGATCGCCTTGCTAAATTTGGGGGATTGGAAATTTGCAGTGTATGTTGTTGTAAAATTAATTGAAAATCGATCCAATCCGTGAGTTTGAAACACGACACGTAGAGTACTTTCGTGTTTTCTCCAACTGGTAACCGTGATGATGGGGTTGGTCCAAGTTCCCAAACTCTTGTATCAACTCAAACACCAAATTATGATGATGGGGCATTTGGCCATAATTATCATGTTCATGATGATGATCGGGCATTTGGGCATAATGATCACGTTAATGATGATTATGATGTTGACTGTGAAGAAGAGGAAGTGCACACTGATGTAGATGCAATGCTAGAGAATGATGATGATGAATATGAGGAGGGTAGTAGTGATTCGATGTTGATTTGGGAGCCGGTGATGATGGGCCGATTGATGATGATGTGGAAGCACCTCTTGTTCACTATGAAGTGCCGCAAAATCGAAGATATGAGAGAGCGAGTTATCCCTTTTACAGCCGATATTGGTACATCTCGTCGACAAGAACAAGGCTTGATTGATTATGATCATGCACATAGTTTTCCGGTTGGGATCCGAACAACAACCGATTGCTAAAGGGATACGCTTTCCCCGGCAAGAACGAGGCACAATTTGATATGAAAAGGTTCCATATTAAAAACAATCGCAGTTCAGGTAAGAAAGAGCACACCGAACACATGGGTAATTGAGTGTCTGTTAAAAAATTATCCATGTCATTTTTATGTTCGTGTGAGTAGGAAGAAGTTTGGCTATTGGGAAGTGACCAAGTATAAGGCTCCTCACCGCCGCTATATTCTCGAGCAAGTCAAGATCACCCCAATCTAGATGCCAAGTTTATCGGTCGGGAAGTCAGTTGGTCTTATTAAGGCCGATCTCGTATGTCAAGGTTGGAGTCATTATTGCACACATCTCTAGTAGGTTCGACAAGGTAATTACTTACAAGAAGGCATGGTGTGGAAAGCGTAATGGCATTGTAGAGGTTTTTGGAGATTGGGAGGAATCTTATAAGAGGTTACCCCGCGTCCTAGCAAACCCATTCAAAAATACAATCCGAGGACAATTGTTGAGTACTCTACACCTCCTCCTCCCGTCGGTGAAGCCTCCCTATTTCGACAGTATTCTGGGCATTTGGGCCTTGCATTGAAGCTTTCTCTCATTGTTTCGGCCGGGCCATTTCTCGTGGATGGAACATTTATGCATGGTAGATATAAAGGGGTAATACTGATTGCACATGGGTGTTGACGCCCAAGACAAAGCATACTTCCGCTTGCTTTGCCGTTGTTGAAAAGGAGGACTCATTTAACCGGGCGTTGGTTCTTATACCTGGTTTGCAAGCATATTATCAAGAGTCGTGAAGTATGCTTGATATCCGACCGTCATTGGGGCATTCTCAAGACCGTAGCCGAAGATACGTGGTGGCCAAACGTGCATCATCGATATTGCTTCGAGACATATGCGAGCAAATTTCTTGGAAAAGTATAGAGGGGAAGGGTTCAAGTATCCGTTCTGAGAGCGGGTAGAGCAACTCAAGATAGAAAATTGAAATCTATCTTAGAGAGTATCCGTGGAATTAAGCCCGAGGCAATTGCATGGTTTCAACATTTGGATGCTAGAAAATGGACATTGGCACACGATGGTGGTTACGGTGTATGGCATCATGACTACCAACATGTCCGAGGTTTTCAATGGTGTGATGAAGGGAGCTCGTGGGATGCCAATCACAGCAATTGTTGAAACCGCCTTCTATCGTTGTGTGGAGTACTTTCAAGTAAGGCATGGATTTTCAATCAATGCCTTAGGAGGTAATCCCGATAACCCTAACATCAATCCCCGACACCAATTCAAAGACGAAAGTCGCTTATCACTACTTGAAGAACACCGTAAAAGCGGCAACACATCACGTCGGGAGGTTCAACAATCACGAAATGGGGGTATATCAAGTGACAACAGCACGTCGTGGTGATCACGGAGGAAATATACAGATTGTCCGACTTAATGAGCGCACCCGCACATGTGGTAAAATGGGTTGCCTATCGCATGCCTTGTTCCCATCTCCTTGCTTGTTGTTCGCACAAAATATTGATGGTCGAGATTTCGTTTCGAATATTACACCGTTGGGGAATACTACAAGACATGGAAGGGAACATTCGAACCAATCGAGCATGAGGGCTATTGGGGCGTGGATGGTTTGGTGCCTAGTTTCTTCCCTAATCCCCTACTTCGACGTTCGCGAAGTCCTGGACGCACCTAGATCAAGACGCTTTCGTAATTCTATGGACTTTCAAGCGTATAAACGGAAGAGTATGTGTTCATCATGCCATCGTAGAAGGGCACAATCGTCGTAGATGCCCGAACCTTAGGGAGTAGAAGAATGTTTTTAATGTAATTTATGTTTGGCTTGAATTGGATTCAGCTTTCAGCTTTATTATATGTCGTTTTCATTAAACTTGAAAAGTCCAATGTAATTTATATTTGAGTTGAATGTAATTTTTCGCTCGCTTTATTTTAATTAAGTTTTAAGTTTTAAGTTTTAATTTATGTTTGGCATAATTACAAAAAAAAAAAGGTACATATTACATTACAAAATTGGGAGCGGACGCTTCGCCACAAAGGGGAGCGGACGCTCCTTTGGCGTAAAACTTAGGGCCGGAATACAAGGAATGGAAATGTACATTTATATCGCTACACCGTGAAGCGATTTTCACTATACTCGCTACACCGTGTAGCAAGTTTAGTGAAAATCGCTTCACGGTGTAGCGATTTCAAAGAATTTGGGCGCCCACCAAAGCTGGCCGAAGAACAAGGGCGGCCACTCCAATTTTGGCCCAATAAATACAATTTTTTGATTCGTCCCGCAATAATTACACAAAGAGCACATTTGAACATTTTTTTTTGGAATTATGCTAAACATAAATTGAACCTTAAAACTTAAATGGAAAATAAACTTTTCTTTTATTACTCCCTAATCTAATAAATATCATCAATTATAATTTTTTAAATATTCATTAAAATAACTAAAATCATTTTTAAGAATTGGAAAATTACATTCAAATCAAATATAAAGCTAAACTACTAAGAAAAAGTTACAAAATTTCAATACAAATAAAAAACATTCAAATAAAAAGTAAACTAATAGTACAGCTCAATACAAATCTCAAATAAAAACTAAACCAATACAACAAAGTTTCATTACATAATAATAAAAAAACAAAAGTGAACTCTCTACCTATTATCATAGAAAGACGGGGTGTAGGGATTACGCGGATTCCGGAGCCGAGACCCTCTTCTAAGCATTTGTTCCCCGAAGCTCTTGCTCAGTGGGTCATCTCGAGCCTGGATCGACGAAACCATGGAACGCTCTATGTGATGAAGGAGTCCTCAACCCACTTCCACTCGTATAAGCGCCGAAGCCCATAGTGGATGTGGATGGTCCAGGGGAAGGGTCTGCCTGGGCACTCCCACTGCCACCCCCCCAGCCACCCCCACTGCCACCCCCCGCCCACCCCCACCGCCACCCCCCACCACCCTCCCGGCACCCCCTGGCCCAGCCCCCCGAAACCCCGCTCCAACGCTCAAAATCATACCGTGATCGCTGGCCGCGATCGTGATGCCCCATAAGATGTATCGGTCCGGTCCGCGCCCGAGGCTCGCTCGGCTCGGCTCGGGCTCATCGTGTAAATCCATCTCGGGTGGTGGTTCTCGCCCGTCCACGACGTCGCCGACGTTGTCGAGGTTGTCCCCGTACGCGATCTACCGGTGGGGGAGGTGCAGCAGATCAAGGCGGTGGAGCTCCCTAACTCCCCCGAACCCGTGTGTCACAATCTCCCGCATTTCGCCAAGGGATGCTCATCCCTCTCATTGGCGACATGCAAAGCGCCGAAGGGTCTCGCACCTCGTTTTTATATCAAAAATATATATAAGAACGAGAGACATAAGTTAATAATTGATGTTTTCTTAAAAAATATTAGAAAAAAAAACTTTAAAAATGTAAAAACTTACCATAAACTTTATGGCAAAGGCACGATCGGTATCCATCCACCTCTACGTGAGTGAGCCGCCGCACAAACCTACACGTTATGTCCCTATACCATACCATATATGGGTCGGTGTAGGTCATATCGTGGAAGCCGAACACCCCGGAAACCAACCTCTCGTGGCGCCGTCCCCATAGTGTAACAAGTGGGCGATGGTGCTCACCCCATCTCACCGTAGGCCTTCCCCGCCGATCCGAACGGTGCAACCTGTGCCGTTGTCGAACGGTGGCCGGGATAAACTGCTCTCACCCAAACCGCCTCATCACGCGATCGTGCAGATGCCACTCAACCCTCTCAAAGCATATGAGAGGGACCTTCGCCAACCATATCTCCTCCCCTCGCGCAAGAGACCTGGAGCGGGTCTCCTCATAAGGCCGCCACACCACGCGACCCTCGTTCACCGAGCCACCGATCCCGATAGCCTCGCAGCTATGTGCAAGAATCCCTCTCGCATCAAGCGAAGCTCGCGTCCACCCGAAATTTCATAAACAAAATAATTATAAGATTATGTTCAAAAAAATAAAAACATTAACGACGAGAAAATAAAGTATGATATATGCATACATGCATCCGAGGGGCATGATGACGTAGTCCCGGTCTCTCGAGGCGATAACGGATCTCGCGGCCTCACACATGTCAACCTCTCCCAAGCCCAGATCTATATGAAATAAATGTATATCAAAAACTAAGTAATAATGCCACAAATTTGAAATAAAACTTAAAAACATAATGAACATTAAAATGAAATAAAATACCCGTAGAACGTCGAGAAATCCTCCGCACCGTCTCGTGTGAGGGTCTCGCCGCACTACATAACTCTCGATACAGAAAGCAAGCGCCGCACTCCCAACCGTACTCCTCACCCTAGAAACATCCCTAAGCGGGAGATAACATAGCTTAACCTTGTTGTTCGTACGATCGTGCATGATCGTAGAACCCAAGGCAAGCAAGATATAAGCCCGTACGTACCGATCCACAATCTCTCGGAGCAAGATCATCATCGAGGTCACTAAAGCGTGGGAAACGTATTTCCAGAATCCATCTGAGCTTCGATCGCTCCCATCTATATCTCCGTCTCCGTGGACGGCCCCTAAATACTCCCCGACACTCACCCGCCGCCTATATGTACCGGAAACCCATCATCGCAACAACATCCCCATCAATCGGCAACCCGCAAATCATGCCGATATCCCGTAGGCGATAGTCATCTCACCAACCGGAGATGGAACGTATGGGTCTCCTGACGCCATCTCTCGATCAAGGCCTCCAAAGAATGCAAAATCGCATCAGATCCGCCCATGTAGTGCACTCCACTAAATCCACACTCGCGCCTCAATAATATGACAGAGCTAATACAAAGCGGCAAGGTGGCACCATGACGAAAAACGAGGGGACTAGAAACCGGCCACCCGACCAAATATACCTAGCCCTATGGTCCGTATGGCGGGTCGAATGTATGTATCGATAGGCCCTGGATCAATGAACGCTTCCATCTATTTATTTCAATATCAAGGTTGGTTATTGTTCTATAAGGCAAGAAAATAAATAAAAGAATACAAAAATGTAATTACTAGTATGTGGCATTGTAATCCAAAGTTATCCCACACTTCCAAGAAGTGCCTCATGGGGAAGTTCTTGGTTTCCAAATTTATATACTAAGTAATACTTCAAGAGTAATCCACATGCGGTTTTGAAAAATAGGATGAAGTTTTTTTGTTTTTTTTTATAAAATGTTTGAACAATAAATCATATTTTAAGGGTTTAGGGTTTGGAATATAAGTATATGAGATTTAGGATGTTGTTATATGTATATTAATTCCTATTCTATTTTTCTATCACTAAATCATATTTTAAGGATTTAGGGTTTCGTGACGAGAAATTAGGGTTTAGGGTTTACAATATGGTATATATGACGCCTAATTAATTCCTTCGACGTCATGCCTCACCTTATGTACCCCTTTCACGAATTAAGGATTCCGTTCTGATTACCTATAACTTATAAGAGTCATTAGGGCACAATCCACTTGGACCTTGTTCGGACAAGCTCACGTTCCTATCTCGTAATCAAATTTCCTATAATCTCACACAAGTTAAACTTTGTACTCCCTCCGTCCCAAAAATATTCAAAAATCTTTTCAAATTTGCTATTTATTTCTATTATGAGCAAATTTGCTATATACTCCCTTCTAAAATTTTCTAAAATGAATGACCCAATTTACTTTAAATTTGCTATTATTTTTTTTTTTTTGATAAAAAATAAATAGACAGTTCATATAAATGGGAATAACAATCGGTCTAATCTATCCCCGATTAGTTTTCCGCACAAGATTTTTTAGTTTTATTATTAAAATATTTGAAATAATAATTTTTTCTCATCTTTATATTAAATAAATTAAAATCAATGCATCAATTAATTATTCTCAACAATTAAACTATGTATAGGGCACAATTAATTCATCGAAATAATATTTACATCTATATATTTAACAATAGTTCAACCAAAAATAAAATCCTAAATTGCAATGTCATAAAAAAATCAAAAAAATTAGTCACATAAATGGGAATAACACTATTTCAACAACAAATCAACCAAAAAAATCATACAAAAATAAACAAAAATTCTTGGCATATAGAAATTTGTCACATAAATTCGAATAATAATATTTCAACAACAAATCAACCAAAAACTAAATAAAAATTCAGAATTAAATAAAAATTAGTCAAGAAATTCGGAATTAAAAAAAATCATAAATTCGAATAAAAATATTTCAACAACAAATCAACCAAAATAATAAAAAAATTCGAATTAAATAAAAATTAGTCACATAAATATGGGAATAACAATATTTCAACAACAAATCAACCAAAAAAATCCTAAATTGCAATGTTCTTCTTCTTGGCAATATAGAAATTAGTCACATAAATTCGAATTAAAAAAATAAATCATAAATTCGAATCAAAACTAAAATTCAACTTAATATAGAAATTTAAACTTACAATTAATAAAAAGGTTGAATTTCTTCACAAAATCCTTGGCTTGGCTCGAAGTGTTCTTCTTCTTCCTTTCTTCCTTGGCTCGGCGGCTATGGAGATGGAGTAAGTTTTTTTTTTTCTTTGGTTGAATGCGTGAACTGAGAAGGGGTAAGGGTTTTAAATTGAACTCGCTACACGGTGTAGCGAGTTTGACTTAATTCTGGTCAAAACTCGCTACACGGTGTAGCGAATTTAGTTTAATTAAATAACCTAATTAATTTCCCAACGGCCGTAATTAATTACCCTAAACTCGCTACACGGTGTAGCGAGTTTTGACCAACCCTAGTCAAACTCGCTACACGGTGTAGCGAGTTTCAAAAAAGAGGACATTCTGGGCAATAGTTTGAACAGTAAGTCATTTTCGTAAATAAAAAAGTAAAACGGGATTATTTGGGAAAAAATTCATCAAACCACAGACACTACTGAGAAACTTTCTGGTAAGACTACTACTTGGATCCTTGATAGTGGGGCCTCTACTCATATTGATACTCCTCCCACATCTGTTCTCTTACCCAATGGCACGAAGAACGACGCTACAAAGCGTGGTCGAGTCATCTTAAGTACAGAGATTATACTAAGTGATGTTCTATATGTACCAACTACAAGAAAAACAGGTTTTAGCGACGGAAAAATTCGTCGCTAAATCCGTCGCTAAAATGGGCGGGCTTTTTTGGCGCCACTATTGCGACGGATTAGCGACAGATTCATGTCTGTAGTTAAAATCTGTCGCTAATCCGTCGGTAGCTGATTTTTTCATTTTATTTTGCTTCCGTCGTTATTCCGTCGCTATTCCGTCGCTAATAGAGACAAAATTTGATCCGTCGCTAATTTCCATCGCTAATTGGCAGTTTTCTTGTAGTGCAAGTTTGAATTGTAATTTAATTTCCGTATGCCAATTAATAAATGAGTTAAACTGTCAAGTAACGTTCACTAATAAGCTTTGCGTGATACAGGACCACACCTCGAGGAGCCCGATTGGAGTGGGTGAGCAAAAAGGGGGGGTCTATCTCTTCAAGTTTTTCAAGGAGCAGAGAGTTATGCGGACGGATGGGGTAGACCTTCATACGACATGGCATAGGCGTATGGGACATCAATCAAGTCAGAATTTAAGATTTATTCCTGTTATTAATAGTTTGAGCTGTCTGCATAATAACGAACCTTGTGAGGCTTGTTATCGAGCAAAACAAACTCGTTCTCCTTTTCCGTTAAGCAATAATAAAGCAAAAGAGTGTTTTGATTTGATTCATGTTGATATATGGAGGCATTATCGTATTCCTGCATCATGTGGTGCACATTATTTTCTTACAATTGTTGATGATTCTAGTCGTGCAGTATGGGTTTTCCTTATGAAAGAAAAGAGTGAAGCTCGTCGATTCTTAATAGAATTTTGTACCATGGTGAAAACCCAGTTCGGAAAAGTAATTAAAAAAGTTAGAAGTGATAATGGGTTAGAATTTGAAACAAAATTCTATCAAGAAAATGGCATGATCTACGATACAAGTCTTGTGGACACACCCCAACAAAACGGGAGGGTAGAGCGTAAGCATAGACATATATTGGAGGTGGCTAGAGCTTTACGCTTTCAAGCATCCTTACCAATTGAGTTTTGGGGAGAGTGTGTATTAACTGCTGCACACCTAATAAATCGAACACCCACCACTACACTTCGGGGAAGATCACCACATGAAATCTTATTTGGAGTGAAACCATCTTACGAGCACATAAAAGTTTTTGGGTGCTTGTGTTTTGCTCATAATAACCCTAGACAAAAGGATAAATTTGGGAGTCGAAGCAGGCGGTGCATCTTTGTGGGGTATCCATACGGAAAAAAGGGGTGGAGGTTATATGACCTTGAAGAAAATGTTTTCTTTTATTCTCGAGATGCATCGTTTCAGGAGAAAATTTTTCCGCATTACGTAGGTTGCAACTAAGGAGAAACATGCCGAAAATGATGGTTGGATACATCATGATATTTCCCTCGATGATGAGAATTTTGAGGGAGGACTTGTTGATGAGCAACCACAAAATGAGACACATAACCCTAGCATAGACGAGAGGGGAGTAGTACTGAACTACCCAACAATGCTGAACCGGAACAAGTCAGACACAAGAGGACTACTAGATTGCCTTCACATTTGAATGGCTATGTTGTGTATACGTCTTGCGTTGTAGAAAATCCACATGGTTCAGGAAATAAGGCTGACCCCCTCTTAATGCCACCACGACATGAAAGGCCCTCAGGTACTCCTTATCCGATTGCTAATTATGTAACGTTTGATAAGTTTTCTCACAGGCATAGGGCATTCTTGGCAGCCATATCATTGCATAAAGAACCTAAAGACTATTTTGAGGCAGTCAAAGATGAAAATTGGTGCAAGGCCATGTCGAAGAAGATTGAAGCTTTGGAGGCAAACAAGACTTGGACAATAGAGCACTTACCCCTGGAAAGAAACCTATTGACTGCAAGTGGGTGTACATGGTGAAGTATAACTCTGATGGAACAGTGGAACGTTACAAGGCAAGGTTGGTGGCAAAGGGATTCACTCAAATTGAGGGATTAGACTTTCATGAGACGTTTGCACCGGTGGCAAAGCTTGTAACTGTTAGAGTTTTTTTGACAGTTGCTGTCACAAAGGGATTGGAACTTCACCAAATGGATGTGAGCAATGCGTTTCTTCATGGTGAACTAGATGAGGAGGTATATATGAGATTACCCCCTGGCTTTAAGGCGTCCAGAAGTGACATGGTATGTAAACTTCATAAATCACTTCATGGGCTTCGCCAAGCATCACGAAACTGGTTTTCCAAGTTGACATCGGCTCTGCAGCGGTACGGCTTTGTTCAATCTCTTGCTGATTATTCACTTTTTACATATCGCAAAGGAGAAGTTTTTATGGGACTTTTGGTGTACGTAGATGATCTTGTTTTGATGGGTAATAATTCAATCTCTTGTGTAACCTTCAAAAAGTATTTGAATGAATGCTTCCATACCAAGGACTTGGGGCCTCTCAATTACTTCCTAGGTATCGAGGTAGCACGTTCGTCACAAGGATTGCTCCTTAGTCAAAGAAAATATGCTCTCGATATCATCTCGGAGAGTGGTCTTCGGGAGCAAAGCCGGCTGATTATCCAATGGAAGAAGGACAAAAACTTGCATTAGCCAAAAGCGAGGAGGTGGCCAATGCATCAAGCTACAGACGTTTGGTTGGACGTTTAATTTATTTGACTATTACTCGTCCTGAAATATCATATTCTGTACATGTGTTGTCGCAGTTTGCGCAAGCACCTCGTAAGGATCACTTTGAGGCAAATGCATGAGGGTCGTGAGATACCTAAAAGGTAATCCGGACAGAAATCCTACTTGCAGTATGGTGATTTGAAGTTGCGGTGCATTTTGCGATTCGGGATCGGGCAGATGTCCAATCACGCGACGATCGATTTGGATACATTGTTTTGCTTGGACAATCACCGGTGTCTTGGAAAACAAAGAAGCAACAAACTGTGTCGCGTTCCTCAGCGAAAGCAGAATATCGCGCTATGGCTTCGGTGACTAGCACTAGTACAGATTTGAGCTTAGACAACGCTTTTTTTTAGCTTAGATAGCGCTTATAAACGCTATCTAAGCTAGCGCTATGCAAGTTAGCATAGCGTTTGTATAAGCGCTATCTAAGCTCCCAAACTTAGATAGCGCTTTTAAAAAGCGCTATCTAAGCATTTTTTTTATTTTAAAAAATCATCTTAGGTAGCGTTTTTTAAGTGCTATATAAACAATTTTTTTTTTATAAAAATCTAGCTTAGATAGCGCTTAAAAAACGCTATCTAAAGCTATTTTTCATTTTTTATTTTGTATTTTTTTTTAATTTTTTTTTCCTGTTGCACCATTTCAAATTATATGAATTATAATCAAGAAATCAAATAAATAAAAATTAATATGAACTAAAAACATTTCATATAACAATCAACCATTCATTTATTACCACCAATAATAATTCTTACAATCATCCACAAGAGTTACAAACTAACTAGTCTAACACCCGTCGCACAACATGAAACTTAGATAAAAAATTTAAACAAACTAAAGAATCTCGCAGTCTAATTAATGGGCATCAAGAATGAAGAACCGCCAAAGATTAGCAATTCCAATACTTTTCAGTTTCCAAACCCAAAATGCATGTCGTAGCTTGGTCAGGGTAGACTGTTCCTCAAGTGCTGCAATTCTGAAGAGAAGAATACAACAACAAAAATTATACTATGTCTCATTGCCATCATTAAGAATTTCGGAGTGAAAAGAAAGACTTTTGCTAATGCATTTGATCGCTTAAATAAAACCTAAAATAATTGTTCGAAACACTTTCATGTTAGCGACAAAAAAAGTGGGAAGATTATTTCGGGACGGAGGGAGTAGAAAATAGGACAAGCTACTACATACATTCTTTTTTCCCCAAGGCACTCATGATTCAAGACATACAGAACTTGGATGTTTCAAATGAAATCACATTGTCAAATACTCTATATCCATTAATATTATCATGTGTTTCCTGAAGCATTGACCCAAAATGAAGTAACCAAGGCCTATTTTGAACAAGAGACTATATACATGGAAAGAACCAAATTTGATATCACTAATGAGTTTGAAATTCAGCCAAACGTGACAACAATCATGGACTTCTTCGGTAATGGCCAGAGAACAAAAACTAACTCTTGAGTAATTATAAGCAAAATCATCATTCCTAAGGCTTTTAAAATTGAAGCTTACCAGAAGCAAGTCCCTGTCGTTTTTAGAGTCAGTATAGACAATTAAAGGCTGGAAACAAGTGAAGCATAGGGATCTGTTATCATCAAATGAACAGGTAGCTCAGGGAACAGACGATGCAGAGCAAATGCTGCAACTCTATTTTGTGCATACTAAAATCAGGAAAAGATATGTAAAGTTAACAATTTGGCATGCCAAAATGTATAACATGATTTCCTCCAGATGGGAAACCCTACAATTACATAACAAACAACTATCGTCGTGAATACAGTACTTCCACGAATTCGCAATTCGCCATTTACAGAGCTGCAATACAAATTCCATCAACTCATGTCAAAAGTTAAAAAACACAATCGCAATGACATTACTCAGTCAAACTAAAGAATTACCCAATAAATAACAAGTTCCTTGAAGGATGGAAACAAGCGTCCATGACAGAAGCACGATGGCCTCTCAGCACTGTAACTGGGTCTGGCGGCAGTCGCTTGCTCATTTTCTTACAGATCCTGTCATTGAGTCAAATTGTCAAACACCTTGAGAGCATGAAAGTTACCCCAAGATCAAACCTTAAGATTGTATTTTTGTGCAAGTCTGTGCACATCTTGATAGAACATAATTTTGAAGGGTAATATCAGTTCCCCTCCCCCCAAAGTTCACATGTCCACATGACATCAGCTCCAATCGACAGCAAATTTCAACAAAAATCAATCAAATCTCACCAAAATTAGGGCAAGCAAGCACATTGTCACAAACATAGCATAAAACGCACATAAGCACACCATTTCACAAAATTAATTGATCGGAACGGAGGAATTACGAGAGCTAAGGTATAGACGAGGAACAAACGTTTGCCGTTAGATTGGACGAGCTGAGAAATTCGTCGAAGAGCGGCTGTGGCGACCTAAATAAGACCTAACTCCGCTGCAACAGAAAATCAAAATTAGGGCTGGAATGGTAAAGAACGCAGGAAATATTCATAGAGATAGAGGGAGAAATATTCATAGAGATAGAGGGAGTCGGAGAAGAGAAGCAGAATGAGAAGGAGACAGAGAAGGGGAGGGAGCTAACCGGAACCCTAACTGGAATGGATGGAGACCTAGAAATCGTCGGTGTGGGGTCATCGGTTTTGCTGGGAAGGGAGGGCAACGAGAGGGAAGGCAACGAGAGGGAAGGCAACGAAGATCTGAATTGGAGTGTGTTGGCGGTGGCGATGGCCGGGGAGGGAAGCTCGTCGGTGTGTGGTCATGGGTTTTGCTGGGAAGAGAGGGAGAGCGTGTAGGGACGTGGGAGAGGAGAGAGAAACGGCAAATCTGGAAGGAGAGAAAGGGCAAATTCTAAATACAGGGAGTTTAAAATACAGGGATCCCGGGAAATTACTAATTTGCCCCTTTATATACCAATTTTTTTTTTTTATCATTTCAAACACTCTCTCTCTCAGACTCTCCCTCTTCTCTGTGAACGAACGAGAGAAAGGCGAGTTGGTGCAGAGGCGTCGGGAGATTCCACGGTGGCGGATGTGGTGGAGAAGTTGCCGTTCCTCAATACCACATTTGCCGCATATGACAACGGCCGGTGAGGCGGGGACAACGGCGAAGGATTCTTGCTTCGTCATTATCAGTGGAATTGGGATGAAAGATCGAACATTCTTGAAACCCTAAGAAAAATGTATAGTATGAGAATATATTTGAGAGAGCTAATTCAGAAAGATTTGAAATAAAGACAAGCTGAAGGAAATGGGAATTAGGGTTTCTTTGAAACTGGAGATTGGAGAAGGAGAAGGAGATAGAGACAGCTCTAAACGAAACGATGACGTAGAGGGCTTGGATATGAATTGCTACGTCACGTCGGCCGCGATTAGAGACCGACGGAGTACCTGGGTTTATACGAGATGTCTCGTATAAACCCACTCGAGATGCATCTTGAGTGGGTTTATACGAGATGTCTCGTATAAACCCACTCGAGATGCATCTCGAGTGGTTTCACTCGAGATGTCCTCTTGTATCTCGGGTAGACTTACACGACATAAATCTCGTGTAAATGTACCCGAGATATGTCGTGTAAGTCTACCCGAGATGTAAGAGGACATCTCGGGTAGACTTACACGAGACGGGCAGGGGCAGCGATGGAACAAATTAGATCCCTGTATTTAAGATCCCTGTATATAAATATATCCGAGAGAAAGAGAAATGTGTTACCAAGAAAAAAAAAATCCCTTGCGAAGCGTTTACTACCATAACGCTTCTAATAAGCGATTTGTAAGCTTTTACTAAGATAGCGTTTTCCCAATATGCGCTATGTTAGTTAATTTTTTTTTTATTATTATTATTTTTTTGTCTTGATTATTAAATTTGAAAAAGAAGATGCGCTATGTAAGTTTATACCTTAGATAGCACTTTTTAAAAGCGCTATCTAAGGTGCGTTTTCTAAGACCAAATCTGTACTAGTGTAGTGAGCTGATATGGCTAAAGTCACTTTTGGCATCTTTGGAAGTGGATCACAAGGACTCCATTCCACTGCATTGTGATAGTCAATCGGCTATTCACATTGCAGCAAATCCGGTTTTTCATGAGAGAACAAAACACATAGAGATTGACTGCCACTATGTCCGAGAGCAAGTTCAAGCAGGAAACATTGTTACAGCTCATTTGCGGTCGCAACTGCAACCGGCTGACATATTTACTAAAGCACTCGGACGACGCCAATTCCGATTTCTATTGCGCAAGTTGGGCACACACGACGTTCATGCGCCAATTTGAGGGGGAGTATTAGAGAAAATGAGCAATATGGCAATATGGAGACTAGCATCAATCACGTGAACTCAAATCTTCTGGTTGACCTCTCCTTGTTTAGCTTTAATATTTTCCATGTTTAATATTTGGTAGGTTGTATATTTTCCCATAAGGCATATCTATTTCCTTATAGTAGAAATTCCTTCCATTTACTAGAGATACCATACGTGTATATATATGTATGTTACATTGGCCCAAGATTAATACATATTAAGCATATTTCTTCCCATATTTTCATTGTTATCACCCTTTGCTGTCAATGAAAACCATTTCTCACCTGATAATAAGATTTGTTGCATTGAGATGTCATAAATTGACGGACCGTCACCCCTAACAGTCTACATCTCCATTGCAAGAAGTATCATAACATAACTGGCGTCTTCACTGACGACTTTCCTGGAAATCCACCCAATTCTTTTAACTATACTGGTACAGGTCCAGCAAATATGCAGACCATAAATGACACAAAAGTTTACAGATTGTCTTATAATTCTACGGTCCAAGTTGTAAAATCTAATTTTTAATTTTAATATAAATAAATTTTTATGAGGGGATGGGTACTGGGTGGGTAACGTGGGGGTGTACGAAAAGTTAGGTGTGTAAGGGTGTTACAATTTTTCGGAAAATGTTTTAACTAGTAAAAATTCATAAGTCATTTTACTTAGAAAAGTGGGGAAAATATTTTTCGAAAAACATTTTCTCTATTTTTCGGTGCTTACCAAATAACGTAAAATGGAGAAAACGTTTTACGAAAAACATTTTCCGTCGAACAAACAAACGTAGTTTGTGCTGTCAAATTTCATTTGCAATTCAATTGGGAAAATTAGTGATGTATGTAACATACTATATCCATTTGTATCAAATAATGCAACGTACTTTTTAGTGTCTAAAAGAGATGCTATGTAATTTCCAAATTATTATCAAATAATGCAAAAAAAATGTCAAGATTGTTGCATTATTTGATACAAATCGCAAAAGTACGATTTTTTATTTGACATGTTTTTTTTGCATTATTTGATAATATTTTGGAAAGTACATAATATTTTTTAGAACATTAAGCAGTACACGTTGCATTATTTAATATAAATTGCAAAAATATGTTCCATATATTGTTCGATCGAGTATAATAGTGGATGGAAGTGTGTGTTGTAAAGAATTAATTAATTATTGATCTTGGTAGGTAATTCAGAGTTTCCAAAAGCTTAATTATTGATCTTGGTAGGTAATTCAGAGTTTCCAAAAGCTTAATACAAGCTTTAGTTGGTCGACATCATATATTACATGTCTAAGTAAACATAATACTCCCTCCGTCTCAAATAAATGTCATTTGGTTCGTACTAAAATAAATTTCGTGTTAATTTTCAAACAAGTAAAATGTCTAGTTACAATTTTATCATCGTAAAAATATTAATTACGCCACAACTTTTGGGGTCTCACTAATTACGGATATCTGACTTGTATGAGATGATTATACCTATATCACATCAAATACAATAATTACCGTTAGAGAACAAGCCGGAATTTAATCCATCTCATGCCCTCGAGTGTGAGAGTAATATCTCTGAGATTTTAAAAACTGAGAATAAAACTTGGAAAGTCTTAGTGTGTTGTGTTCTATGATTTGGATAATGTGGCTTATAATAATCACTACTAGAAAAAGGCCGTTTATCGACGGAAATTTCCGTCGGTAATTCTACAAATCCGTCGCTAAATGGATATTACCGACGGAATTCGTCCGTCGGGTTCCGTCGGAAATAATTGGTTGGTAATACCGACGGACAAATTCCGCCGGCATTTCCGGCGGATTATCCGCCGGAAAATCTAAAATTCCGCCGGAAAACGTCTGTTGAAAATGAGATTCGCCGGCCGGTTAACCGGAGCATTCGCCGGAGGTTACCGATGGAATTATCCGTCGGAAATAAAAACCATTACCGACGGTTATAACCGTCGGAAATCATAATATTTACCGTCGGATATGTCCGTCGGAATATAAACCCTAAACTGACGGATATGTCCGTCGGTATTTTGAGTATTATTTTTTTAATTTTTTATTTTACGACGGATATTTCCGCCGAAAAAATAGAATTATTTATTTTTTGTATTAATTTAGCGACGGAAATTTTCGTCGGTAATCTGGCCAGATTTAAAAAAAAAAAATTTGTTTTATTATTAAACCACCTGTAAAAGGTCAGAACTCTCGTTAACCTGTTCAAACAACCTGTTTTAAACAACTACAAACTACAAACACACACAAACATCCCAATTACAAACTACAAACACACACAAACAACCTGTTTCGCTTGTACATCAAATAAAATACATATGTTTGTCCAAATCAAGCGACAGGGAAAGGGAAAAGGGGAAACGGCCGGGGAAAGGGGAAAGGGGAAGGGAAAGGGGAAACGGCCGGGGAAAGGGAAAAGGGAAAGGGAAAAGGGAAAGGGGAAACGGGGAAAGGGGAAAAGGGAAGGGGAAACGGCCGGGGAAAGGCCGGGGAAAAAGGGAAAGGGAAAAAGAAACTACATATGTTTGTTTGTTTAATTACATGTCAATGAAAATTCACGTTTAACAACCACGAGCGCTGCCACTGCTGCTACCGCTACCACCACCATGCATGTATAAACCTATCAAGATATTAATTAAAAAACAATATATCAATATATATACAAATAAAAAGACAATAATAAAATGTAAACATTATATATATGACATTTACAATTAAATGATACTTACTGGCCACTGGGAGAGATAGATATTTCCATTTTTCCTTCCTCATTAATAATTGCGTCCAAATTAACCCGCTCGGATGGTTCACTACGTCCAGAACCAGAAGTAGATCCCCTCCCTCCCGTCCTTGGTGAAACAAGACGATGGACAAAACCCGCAACCTTCCCTCTCTTTGAACGATTGCCACCTCGACCCGACATATCTAAACTAGTATATTATATATGTAGACAGAAAATATTATCAAGTAGAACAAAATTTAAATATTACATAGCATGTAAAGAGTAACCAAGTAAACAAAACGTGGGTAACAGTTTGGACTTGGTGTCCTGTCAGCATTGCACTTCTTGCAGCTTTAAAATAGAAATGACAATATGAAAACAGTAAATAATGGAGTTCACATGGACCAGTGGTTTCAGATAAGGTTGGTTTACTAAAAACAAAAAGAAGCAAAATAATGGAGTTCACTTGGACTGCTTGAATTTGAAATAATATTGTTGTTTTCTTTAAAATAGAGAGAGAGAGGGTTTACATTTATAATGAGCTGGAGTGGAAAATATCAAGTTTGCACAAGCATTTGGCCCAAAGATTGAAACTTTGAAAGTAGATTTACTATTATAATAATTAATCAAAGTTTCAATCTTTGGGCCTAACGCTTGTGCAAAAAACTTGAGATTTTCCACTCCAAAGATAACCCCATGGTAGTGGTTGTACGTGATAGTAGTGGGGTTGGCTTCTATCCCATCCCGAAATACACGTATGAATTGCAAATATCACTTTGTCTACTTGCTTTATAATCGAAAATCAAGAAATTTTGACAGCATAACCCCATGGTCTCCAAGTGCACGACGTAGACTAGGTCAATCAAACACTATCGATTATAATCGACAGTGTAATCAACCATATATGTCTAGTATACACTCAGAGAACAATATGATTAATGCAACCGAAATATTTCAACTATCGACTATTCAAGCAATTTTAATAGACAATAATGATATTTATATATACATATATGTATATTTTTATTTTAATTTTTATTGATTATTTTATTTTTTATTTATTATTATTATATTTATGTCCATTATTATTATTATTATTATTATTATTATTATTTATTATTATTATTATTATTATTATTATTATTATTATTATTATTATTATTATTATTATTATTATTATTATTATTATTATTATTTTTTACGAATTATTTATTTTTTTTCAACAACCTTTTCACACGATGACATTCAAATTAATGACTACATGTTCAAGTAAATTATGGAGTAAGATGTAATAGTAGGAATCATTTATTGTCCAAATCATGAGATAGATGTAATATTACATATCATGTAAAGAGTAACCAAGTAAAATTGAAAATCATGAGATAGATATAATATTACAGTGATAAGTGATATAAAATGTACAAAACATTATATACAAAACATTATCTGAATTAAAACTAAACTGATTCATTCACTACAATCTTGATCACTATCACTACAAAATTCAATTTCTTCTTCACTAGTTTCCTCGTCGTCGTCTTCTTCCTCATCTTCATCATCGGACCCAGATATATACTCTTCTCCTTCCTCATCCTCCACATTGTCATCATCGATTTCATTGAAAGTGACTTCCTCCCCTAGTGGACGGGTGTTTTCGGCCATTAATGCTTCATCCTCCTCGACATTATCATTCAAGTGAATAATCGGAGGTATAGGCATTTCCTCTTCCTGATAACAATCATTTAATGATGAATCAATATTTGAAGTAGACGTTTTTGCACGCAATGGTATATCAAAAGTGCTTCTTGCTTTGGTTTTCCATACGGCCCACCATCCGCTAGACTCTCTTCGTCGACGGGGGTAGGGGGTCATATACACCTGTTGTGCTTGAGATGCAAGAATGAACACATCATCACCATTATGCCTAGAAGAATGCTTTAAGTCAACGAGATCAAAAGTGCCATGTTTTGTAATGCCTCGCTCAGCGTCCCGCCACTCACAATTGAAAAGAACTACAGAATTTCCAAGCAAGTACTCCAATTCAATAACTTCTTTCAATACGACATAATAATCGAGATTTCCCTTGAGATTGACCCCGCTATTCCAAGTTGATTTCGTTTGGCCATATTCTTCAGTGTGGAATACGTAGCCATTGACAAAATATCCCTTATATACATTCACTCTTAAGGACGGACCGTGTGCTAATGTTTGTAATCTCGCAGCTTTTGCATCTCCAAGGTTGTTCAAAATCTAAATAAAAACACATAGATAGTAAAAAATTCATACTTCAAATTCTATTAAAAACATTGAATTAATGAATTGAAATTTACATAATTATTAAACCAGGAGGGAAATTCGTTGTCTGTCCTTATTGAAATCAATTCAGGCGCAATGTTCTCCACTGTTCTTCGAACATACTGCATTCAAGGAGAACATAAAGTTGCTTAGTTCGTATTAAAGTTATTAGGATTAACATTACTTAGTAACAAATGAAGAATGCTTACTTCAAGTAGTCCTCGACCTCAGCACAGTTAAGGAGAATATAGAGTTTAGCCGCATCTAATTCTTTTTTGCTTAGCATGAGCGTGCACTTTCTATTGCCAAGGAATCAACCAGGAGAAGAAAAAACTGAATTTTTTCCATCAGGATCAGTGACTCCCCCATCATAATTGTGTCCCACTTTATTGAACCTTGTCTCAATGTCTGGGTGAAAATATGTTGAAACAAACGACACAATTTCGTTGACAATCACTGATTCAGACATAGATGCCTCAACTTTTGCTCTATTGCTCATTTTCTTTTTCAAACTCCCCAAAAATCGTTCAAATGGATACATCCATCTATACTGAACAGGTCCTCCAACTCTAGCTTCATAAGCTAGGTGAATTGGTAAATGCTCCATTGAATCAAAGAAAGATGGCGGAAATATCTTTTCAAGCTTGCATATTGTCACCACAATGCTCTCTTCGAGTCTTTTCATATCCTCATCAAGAAGAGTGCTGGAAGTCAATGCTCTGAAGAATTCACTCAATTCTGTTAGGGCAACCCATATTTCATTAGGGAGAATGTCTCTAAATGCAATGGGTAGCAACCTATCCAATAATACGTGACAATCATGACTTTTCAACCCATATACCGTCCCTTCTTCCACATTCACACAGTTGCCAATATTAGATGCATACCCATCGAAGTTTCAAATCTTTCAACCACCGCAACACGTTGCTTATCCTCTCCCGACGTAACAAAGGGCGCACTGGTTTAAAATCTTTTCCATTAACTTTAGTAATGTTCGTATCTTTACGATTGCAAATCGCTTCAAGGTCTAGCCGACCCTTGTCTGTGTCCTTCGTTGAGGCCTTAAAACCCATCACTGTATTGAAAATATTGTCAAACACATTTTTTTCAATATGCATGACATCAAGGTTATGTCTTATCAAGTTCGTCTTCCAATACGGTAACTCCCAAAATATACTCTTTTTAATCCAGCTTATGGTCTTTACCAAATCCGTGGTCTACCCTTTGAAAACTTCTTTCCCCACCCGACATCGACACCTCGTACACCTGCTCAAAATATCCTCCCCACTCAGACGAGGAGGGGGGCCCCGTTGCTCAACTCTATTTTTGGTGAAAGCATTCCTCTGTTTACGAAATGGATGGTCACTAGGAAGAAACCGTCTGTGGCAATCAAACCAACACTGCTTCTTGTAATGCTGAAGTGTGAATGCATCTCATACGGACCAATCTCCCATGTGTGCTCCATCCCGACATCATACCATAAGCAGGAAAGTCATTAATTGTCCACATCACTGCAGCCCTCAGGGTAAAATTTTGCAACTTGAAAGCATCCCATGTCTGGACACCATCATTCCACAAACTGCTTGAGTTCATCCATCGAGGTCGAAGATACACATCAATGTTTTTGCCTGGATTCGAAGGGCCGGGAATGAACAAACTCAAATACATATAAGGATCGAGTCATACATAACCACGGGGAAGATTATACACCGTGACTATAACAGGCCAACATGAATAAGATTTTGCCCCCGGTCCAAATGGAGAAAACCCATCTCGTACATATCCCCACTTTATGTTTCTAGGATCCGCAAAGAAAATCGTGGTAAGTGGCATCAAAATATTTCCATGCTTCACCGCCGTAAGGATGAGTCATCACACCCTCTTCACGAGGACACTCTTTGTGCCAACGCATGGCTTCGAGCTTTCTTTCAATGCATAAATTCGTTGCAACCCGGGAATTAGCGGCATATAACGTAACCGCGCCCGAGGCACGTTTTTCTTGTGCTTGGCACTACCACGGCGTTGTGGCTTATACCTACTAAGTCCACATATTGAACATGTATCGAGGCCCTCATTTTCTTTATAAAAAAGCATGCACCGATTCTTGCAAGCATCAATTTTAACATACCCAAGACCGATCTCGCCCCACCAACTTTTTCGTCTCATAAAAATTGTGAACCATATTATTTTCTTCGGGTAGCATCCGATGTCCCCATGACATTATACGATCGTAAGTATGCCGGCTCATATTTGTATCACCTTGATAGTTAGAAGCTCACTCACTTGCTCTAACACCGTAGCCTTTGCACCAGGATGAATTTTCTCATTTGCGAGAGTCCATTAAATCCATAAACTTCTTTGCAACGGGATTTGGTGCCTCTGTTGGATTAGGGTTCCAATCAAACTCCGGGCCAGCCGCATTTGAACCATATCATCCAAACCGACGAGACGGCTCCTCTTCATTAATCAAATGTCCCAGGTTCCTCGCGGACCACTTGATACAAGTAGGATGATTGCGAACACTTGTTTCAACCACATAACGCTCCCCGTGCGCTACCCATACCTTGTAACCATCAACAAACCCTGCCTCTAACACATGTTTCTTTACCCATCCAACACTCAGATATTTTCTATTCTTACACTTTTTACAAGGACACCTAATCTTATCACCACGCATGCACCGGGATGCGCTCTAGCAAACTCCACGAAATGTTCTAAACCTTCTACGAATTGAGGTCTGACACCCCTTCTACCGGGATTACTACGATTATCCATCCAACTACGATCTTCTCCAGACATAATTAACTCATGCATTTCATAATGTATTAACAGTTTAGATGTAATTAACGAATTGAGGTCTGACACCCCTTAATATTTTGAATATTAATATTTAATTCTTTGTTGTAAAGTATATCATTCCCTATGATGAAAGGACAATTCATGTCCATTAGGTTTAGAATTGGGTTGGCTTCTATCCCATCCCGAAATACACGTATGAATTGCAAATATCACCTTGTCTACTTGCTTTATAATCGAAAATCAAGAAATTTCGGGCAAGATAACCCCATGGTCTCCAAGTGCACGACGTAGACTAGGTCAATCGAACACTATCAATTAGAATCGACAGTGTAATCAACCATATATGTCTAGTAGACACTCATAGAACAATAGGATTAATGCAACCGAAATATCTCAACTATCGACTATTCAAGCAATTTTAATAGACAATGATGATATTTACAAATCATATAATCGTGCATTTCAAGACTGTCCACACACAATTTAAGAATCGATGACTACATGTTGACCTCAACATGATAAGTTAAAGATTCTTAAACGGGTTTCTAAGCTTTTGTGTTTCAACCGTCACAACGTCACGTCGTAACATTAATTTTTATTCATTACCGTAAAATGCATAATTTTACAATAATGAATTAACACACACATCTATCATAATATTTTGAATAATTTTAAATATTAATATTTAATTCTTTGTTGTAAAGTATATCATTCCCTATGATGAAAGGACAATTCATGTCCATTAGGTTTAGGATTGGGTTGGCTTCTATCCCATCCCGAAATACACATATGAATTGCAAATATCACCTTGTCTACTTGCTTTATAATCGAAAATCAAGAAATTTCGGCAAAGATAACCCCCTTGGTCTCCAAGTGCACGACGTAGACTAGGTCAATCAAACACTATCGATTATAATCGATGCTGTAATCAACCATATATGTCTAGTATACACTCAGAGAACAATAGGATTAATGCAACCGAAATATCTCAACTATCGACTATTCAAGCAATTTTAATAGACAATGATGATATTTACAAAACATATAATCGTGCATTTCAAGACTCATCCCACACGGACAATTTAAGAATCGATGACTACATGTTGACCTCAACATGATAAGTTAAAGATTCTTAAACGGGTTTCTAAGCTTTTGTGTTTCAACCGTCACAACGTCACGTCGTAACATTAATTTTTATTCATTACCGTAAAATGCATAATTTTACAATAATGAATTAACACACACATCTATCATATTTTTTAAATTATTAATATTGTGAATAATTTGAAATATTAATTCTTTATTGTAAAATTTGAAATTTTACAATGATGAATTAAATTAACATTTATAAACAAGATAAGAGTCGTTCTCATCCACAACTATCAAAACCCAATCTCATCTTAGACCAAGAAAGACAGAAGCAAACAGTTCATTGCCGTTGAGTCAAGGATTTTCTGTTTAATAAGAGTTTTACGGTTTCGTCCTCTTTCTCTCTAAGGATCTCAAGAGATCCTTAGAGAGAAAGAGGACAAAGTGAAACCGTAAAACACTTATTAAAACAGAAAATCCTTGACTCAAACGGCAATGAACTTGTTTGCTCGTCTTTCTTGGTCAAAGAAGACGAATTTTGATAGTCAGTGGGTGAAAAAGGCTCTCATCTTATTTATATTTTAACTTTAGACATTAATTAGTAAAGCGGTCTAAACACATCAAAATTGCATTCACTCTCCACAATGCATTTACAAACATTTATCTCTAATCAAACATATTATTTCACAAATAAACACACAAAGCAAGTTCATATAAAAACCAACTCCTTGTGCAATTTCAACATTTGTTTAATCCGTAGGCCCCTCGCACATAAGACACATTGATAACACAAACATACATTTTTAATACCTCAAACCCTACATTTCTAATTGCACACACACAAACACACAATAAACAAAGAGCTACCAAAATAAACCCAAGTATGAAATTATTCACATTTTCTGTAGTTTAGTTCAACTCCTAATGAACATTTGGAACACAACTCCACATGATAATGCATTAACAGCAACAACATGTATATACAAAACTGAAAGACAATTACTTGAATAAAAACTAGGGTTTCTCAGCTCATTAAAATTAATCATTCATGAGAGAGAGAAATCGAGTGAGAGAGAGAACGATTGAGAGAGAGAAAGCGAGAGAGAGAGAGAACGCACCGGCGACCGCAAACGGCGATGGAAAGAGACGGCGGCGGCGACGGCGTGTTCTTACTGATGAGAGAGAGAGAAAGTGAGAGAGAGAAAGTGAGAGAGAGAAGCGATTAAGAGAGACAAAGAGGACTTACCGGCGACGGCGAGGCTCGGCGGCGACGGCGACGGCTTGGCGTTGGCGCTGGGGTTCGCGAAGGACTGAGGAACGAAGGGGCGTAATAAAAATGATGCGTAATTAAAAATGGGGAAGATACGCGTATATATATGAATTATTTACCGACGGACGGAGTCCGTCGGTAATACCGGCGGACATAGTCCGTCGGTATTACCGACGAAAATACCGACGAAATTTAAAAATTACCGACGGACAAAACGAAATTTTAAAAAATTAAATTTCCGGTAAAATAAAATAAATTTCCGTCGGTAAATGAAAAGTTTCCGTCTGTATTACCGACGGACTTCGTCCATGGTAAAAGTCCGTCGGTAATGACCCTGTTTCTAGTAGTGAATGATTTTACACTTACCTTGTCATTGGGAACAAGGGATAGTATATATAGTACGAGGGAGCCGTTGATGACGTCGGCCCTGGAAGAGATGTTTGCCTTTTGATCTAGGACACGTGTCCGCGTCTGTTGGGTTCGTACAATAAAGTGAGGATTACTGTATAGGGATGTTTTTTATTAGACAAGGACATGGGAAACAGGCGACAGTTGGTGCGGCGCCTTACGCGCATGATAGGCGCCTGAGTCACCATTTAATGTGACAGTGATGGGTCTGTCCTTGATGTCAGAATAGGTACAGACCCTTGTCTCACTAGCCTTTACTTTAACCGGGAGTCTAGTGAGAAACCAGGAGACTGACATGAGACCGCGGTCAACATGGTCAATGCGGTCTTGGATAAATGCGATCATAGCTGGCACGGTCTTAGGGATTGCGGTCTTGGTGACCGTGGTCTTAGTGATCGCGCTCTTGATGATCGTATTCCTAGGGATGCCACGTCATAATTGGCATTTGGAATAGATCGAGCGTTAGGCCCAGTCTAAAATGTCCGGGCTCATCATTAGCCCCTAGCTTCAAGCGAGGAGCTATATATGTGAAGCTCGGTTTGCGGTCAGATCATTTTCGCGGTCACCAGTGTTGTGTATTTTTGTTAGTCTGGTTTAGACTCCCTTGTTGTGGCGCACGTGAGGAGTACGTAAGGGGAGTTTGGTAGAAGTTGGTGGAAGCTTTGTGTTGCTTCCCGGATAAGCTTTGCGTGGGCCCCTTTGTTTGTTGAAGCGCCGACGCGTATCAGGTATGGAGTTGACGTCTCCCGAATTCCAATTGGCGCCATATAGCCAACCGCCATTAATTTCAAAATATAAAGTTGCCACTGGTTCATGATTCGAGAAAATATGGTTTATGGACTCATTAATACGGGTCGACCCGTATCTGTTGTCATATAAATATCAAACCCTTCTTCTTTCTTACTCTTTTATCATCTTCGCAGCTTGAAACCGCCTCCTAGAGAGAGAAAAAAATTGCTCAGCTTCCTTAAGCATTTCCTTCGCGTAATATTCCTTCGTATGTGATTAATCCTTCCTTCCTTCTCATCTCATTATCTCTTCTGTCTTATTATGACTTATAGGATGCAGCGTTCGGTAGAGTTAGGTGATGGCACCACTCCTGATACCTTCGCCGTTGACAAGAAGTCCGGTGGAATCTATATGAAGGTTGCTACCTCTTGGGTTAAGTTATCACTTGAGGCTTTTAAATACTTCTCAGTCAGGTATGACTTGGGAAATTGGGTCCCACCCCAATTGTGGGAGCCAAAAAAGGATGTACTTGTCCGGTGATATGCTGGTTTCGGTTGACCATAACCGTCTGAGAAACTTTGTGATGGGGGTTTTGAACAGGTTTCATCGTGAGCGTGACCCCGCAGATCGAGCTATTGATTGGTGAGGAGTTCCCGCGTAGATCCTACTGCTAGAGTGATAACTAACTGAGAGAAAGTAGACTTGATGGATGAGACTGAAGTATATGTAGCCACTGATGCCACTGTTATGCCCGAGGTGGAATTGAACTTGTCGTTGGTGGTGGAACCCTTGACCGTAGTTAAACCTACTGCCCAGATAGAGCCCCAAACTAGAATGGTGGTGAACCTTGGAAGTAGTTATGATGAGCCCACTTACATAGACGTGGTGGAAGCTGGAGGGGTGGTGGAGTCATCTACGAAATCAACTTCTAATCTCTTTGGCTCATCTGATAGCTCGGAAATGGAGGTTGATGACCGGGTGATTACAACACAGCGGGTAGTTGAGATAGTCAATGCCTTTGCTGAAGGTCCTAAGGAGACCGCTGTTGTTCGGAGCAAGAGCCAGGCTGGTGCCTCTACTTTTGGCCGCGGTCAGAAGAGAAAGAAAGGAGGGTCTTGTCCGGATGTAAGGGTGGAACTATACACTACTTATGGTGTTGATCCGAACTCCTTCTATGCTCGCGAGTTGCAGGAGGTAGAATATAAGGGGAAGATGCGACCGAAGACCGTGGCCGATGTCCCCTGGGATAATAAAGCTTGCATTTTCTATGGGGTCCAGTTTGAAAATGGACTCAGGCTTCCCTTAGACCCTTTCATCATTCAATTCCTAGATTTCAACTGATGCCTCCTTATGCTCCTGACCCCACATAATGTCCGAGCCCTAGTCTCCTTCATTGTGGTGTGTAGGGTTCTTGGCTATGGACCCTCCATTTCTGGGCTTTATACCTATTATTCCAACCAAATCACCAATGGAAACCTTGGCCTGAAAACCAAAAACAATTATGCCCGCACTTTTTCTCCTCCCTCCAGTAAATTTGATCAATGGAATCAGAAAAATATTCTGGTAATTAAGAGTAGGTTTGGATGGAGCTTTCCAAGACCGGAGGGTGCTGCTCCTATTAAGGTGTCTCGCGCTCATGCCCTAGCCCTTCTGAATATGAGGGCCTCCAAATCGCTATTGCCAAATACCTTGCCCAGTTCGTGACCATATTCCCCATTTTTGACGTGAGTGTGATCATAGACAACGAGCCTTTGCTGATCTTCGCAGGGGTGGCACCTCCAAGGGAAGGTAGCTACTATGCCCCTAGGTTAATTATGGATCCCCCTACTCCGCAATCCGGACTGGAGAGTCCATGAAATTTTTGATTTTGAGTCCAAGTGTGGGACCTGCATGATGGGCGCGGTCTGCGAGCCTCCATCTTGTATTGGTTTCTTACTTTTCTCCCTTATGAACTACTTTTGAACCTGCTTATTTTTGCTTTTGATTTTTTCTTTGAACTACGGTCTTAACCACTTCTTCTTTTTTATTTGATGCAGATCTAGCAGATCCTATAATGGCACCAGACTCTCCAAGCTGAACTTAAGGCGGCAAGAGCGTGCCAATTGGCTAAGGAGAACAAAGCAAGGTAAGATGCCTTAAATAAGACCACTGCTCCCGGGGTAGCGTTGCCCATGGTGGACAAGTCCTCTGGGAATCTTCTTGCTGGTGTCTGTGGCATCCCCAAAACCAAGGATCTTCCTCCCCGCTTTCAACCAACCCGTGACCGCGCACCTGCTGATAACTGGGCTCCTTCACCTGACCATGGTGACCGAGGAAAGAAGAGGAGCCAGCCCGAGGTAGTGGGTGCTCGCAAGGACAAACAACCAAGGGTTCAGCAGCCCGAGGTGGTCACCTTTACTACCACCAGCTCGCCGGCCAGAACGGGGTCCATCTGCGCCAATGCTTACAATATTTCTAGCATTGAGACCCACGAGACCGCGTGGAGTCTGAGCAACAAGATTAGGGAGGTCCCCCTGTTCAAGGAGTGGACCTATACTCTCGTAGGGGTCATAACTCGGTGGTGGGGCTTGGTCTTTTGAACAAGCTCTATTCCCCTGACTTCTACGAGAATGTAGGGTCCAAACTCAACGCCTCTGCCTTGGCGGGAAACATAAGCTTGATGGTCACGAAAGTAATTTCTTTATTCCTTCCTCTCTTTATTTTTTTTATCTTTCATGATCACTTGATCGCTGACCGTGTTTTACTTTCTTTTCAGATGGCCAACGATGCCATAAGGCTCCGTGAAATAACGGACGAGCAAGCTGCCTCCCTCACTGACAAGATCAAGGCCTTGTGGAAGGCATTGGAGGAGAAGAATGTTCTAGCCGCGTCCTTGAAAGAGAAAGAGAGTGACCTTAAACACTTTTGTGAGAAATAGGATGAGGCTTTCAAATCCTAGGAGCGAGCTAAGAGCATGTGGGATGAATACCGCGGGCAGAAAGAGCTGCTTGAGAAGCGAGTGGAGGAATATGCGAGCAGGCTTGAGGCCTCTAAAAACAAGTTTTAGATCTAGAGGCCCAAGTAGATAAGCTTTCTGAATAGTTACTTCCTCTTAAGCAATTCCAGCTGTAGAAGGATGCCCAAATTGATGCTGCCCGCAAGGAGGCTGTTGAAGAGTTTAAAAACTCCCAATAATATAAAGATGAAATCTTGGCAGAGGGCTCTTCTCAGTTTGATGCTTCTAACAAGACGCAGCTAAGGAACATTGCTGCTACGGGCAAATTCTTCGTGGAACAATTGGTCATTATTGGCTATTTGATCGCCACTGATTTGGAATGTCTGCCCGGGCATGCACTGGTCCCTCTTGCTCAAGAAGATATTGAAAATCTTGATGCGGCAACAACATCAACTCTGCCTCCCGTTGCTGCGGTCACCGCCCTAAGCCTTATCGATGAGCTTGATACACTAAGGTGGGGTGAAGAAAAGTTAACATTGGAAGCCGCTGCTGCTTGCCTATTTTCCAGTGGGCCTGCGATCATGGAGTTGTTTTTGCCGTGGTCAACACCTACTCCTGCTCTAGATTCTGTTACAACGGATCCTGTCCAACTCCTTCTGCTTCTACCCCAGAGGTCATATCAACCTAGTGTTAGGTTTTGGGGTTACAAATGCAGCGGAAATCTTTATAAAACAACAAAACCCTAGCCCTATAATCCGTCTAGCATGAAGAGATTAGAAACATATGAAATAGATTTACATACCTTAATGCGATTATGTTGCTCGAAATCGAATCTGAAAATCGAATCTCAAAACGAATCTCAAAACCGTTGATGAAGGTTTTGATCTTCTCCTTGTTCTAGGCCTTGTGATGAATCAACGATTGTAAGTCTTCAAGCTTTAGGTGATAAAACAATCACCCTCTATCGGTAATCCACACGCGAACGGACCAAGATCAATATCTTGTTGGATTGCTAGATGATCCCCGATTGTTGAATCAATATTCAACAATCAATGGCTGTTAATGGAATTGATTTGGGGTGTTTTTGATATTTGATTCTCAATCAAAATCAATGTTTTAGTTACCCTAAAAAATGTGTCCCATGGCTAAGGCAAAAGGGGTCTATTTATACCTTGTAAATAGTCCTTTTCCTAGCCAAAATAGGAGTTACAGCAAAATAGGACCGGGGGGGGGGGGGACATTCTGGCCTCAAGGCGCGCTCCTGGCCTTATCCCAGGTGGCCGCCTGGAGCCTTTTTCCAGCCTCCTGAAGTTACTGCCTTTGAGGCGCCCATTTCGCCTTTCGCGAGGCACCCGCCTCACCCAAAAATCCATTTTTCGACCATTTTTTCAATCTGTTCTTGGTGTGTGACCCCATAGGAATTATATTTATGTTGGTAGTGAGTTTGAAACATCAAACTCACAAGACATAAGTAGTTTCTAGCAAACCATTATATCCACCCAATTAATATAACATCAAAGCTTGATTCCTCAATAGATCAAATGTCATAATCCCTTTGTCCACGATGTCAAATTGAACATGAGTCATGGTCCATGTCAACTCACAAGTTCAATGCTTTCTCGATTCCGAATATGTTGATAATCCAAATGCATTTGATCTCTATCAAATCACTTGAGTGTGGCCACACATTTCATCAACATCATTCACCGAGGGGCCCAAGCAAGCATCTCTCTTAACGAGAGGGACAAATTTCATCTTAACTTATCATTCTTCCCTACAAGAATCAAATCATGTCAACATAGCCCTTATTGCTATCCGATTAAAGACAGTGTTAGACTACATCAAACACAATGTTTATCATGTGGAAGACGATGATAATCTCAGGTACAAAGGATACCAATTTGAAATTACCCAAATCCGGCTCGCGCGCGGGCCCCGTCATCTCGCATGTGTCGGGAGGTGTCTCGCTGCGTTTTGTTTGTAGAGTCACTACGCCGTTTTGATTTAGCCCAAAACATTGAAAAAAGGCTTAGTTTAAAAACTGTTGTTGTGTGATGAGATTTTAAGTTCGGAGGTCAGGTTACGCCTCGGAAGAGAATAGCAGAGCTCACCCGAGTCACCTCGTAAAAACGAGTCTTTCGGTACCCCTATTTCTTTAAAAGTTATGTGTGTGTGTGTGTATGTGCTTTTGAAAATGCATGTTGTATATGATGTCTACATTGTATGCTATGTATTGATAGAGTAATGGAAGGAAGCCTTACCAATGTTGGTTCGTGTCTGTCTTCCGCTTGGGAATAATATTTGAGTGTGAATAGTATTCCGGAACAGACCGGGATTGCTTCGGGGATGTACCGGTGTCTGCGGATAGAGCTTCGGCGTGCCTCGGGAGTGTCAGGTGTGTACTCGAGCAGATGTTCGGCGTGCGTCGAGATCGTCGGGATTGTTGACTGGACTCGGGCAGAGGTTCGGCATGCCTCGGGATCGTCGTTTGTACTCGGGCAGAGTTCCGGCTTGCTTCGGAATGGACCGGGATTGTTCGGCAGGGCTTCGGGATGGACCGGGATGCCTCGGGATGGGCTGGAATGACTTGAGATGGCCCGAAAAGGCTTCAGGATGGACCAGAAAGGCTTCGGGATGCCTCGGGAGTGCCTGTAAGTACGCCAATCCAATTCGCTACCCTTTTAGGTGCATTTTAATATGATAAAATTGCATTAAGGGGCATTTTGGTAAATTCCCGGTCTATTTTGAGACTTTCGGAAACATTCCATAAGTTTCTCGCGAAGGAAGTACCTTTTAGTACTTTGCTCACGCTAAAGGACCTACAGGGAATAAACCTTTTTGGACCTTTTGGGTATTTACTCATAATATTCCAGAAACTGGTTTTGGCGCCAAAAGCAGTTGGTGACACCTTGTGTCACGCGACAAATCGAGGGTTGGAAAATGGTTATAGAAGGTCGTGCGACACACTGTGACCATCAATTGCAGCCTATAAATAAGACCCTATCCCTCTCAGAAATGAATCCCAACTTTCACATACTGTTACTCTGCCAAAATTGGAGCGTAACACACACACTGAACACGCACCTCTCTCTCTCCTAGCCAAAATCCCTCCAACCCTCTCTCAATTCCCTCCAATTTCCACCTAAATTCATCCACCAATACTTGGATCCTCCTTCCATCCATCCTTCTCAGTTCAGTTCGCCCCAGAAGCAGTTGATTGAAGAATTTTATACCAAACTTGGTATAAAATTCGTGGATACTACAAGGGTAACCCCTCAATCCCATCTCTCTCTCTCTTACTTTGCAATTTCTATAGTCTAATTGTCTTGTTCTCTTCTGATCTCAGTAATTCGACTCCATCTGTCGTGATTATTGAGATCCAATCGCAATCTCTCTGTTTAACACTGTTGCTTTGAATAATCAAGTGCTTATTGTTTGATCCTTGTGGAAATTGGTGTTTAATTACCAAGGGAGTGTGGATCTACCCATATCCACACCCCCTTGGTCAAATTGTTGTTAATTGTTCATTTCAAGGTTGAACTGATTGAATAATTGGATCTGTTTTGATTGTTGGTGCTTCTGTGTTCAAATCTGTAAGTCTCTGCAGATGGACACTATGTGTCACGCGACACATCGTGACTCGTTAGATCCTGTGTCACGCGACACATCTAGACAGGCATGCTATGTGTCACGCGACACATCTTGTCCATTTGCAGGGATCCATTTCCTTTGTAATCTGTTCTGATCTGTTGTATCTGGGATGTGGCCTCCCTAAATAAAGGGCTCACAAGTTGTAAGATTCCAAGTTCAAATTAATAAAATACATGTTTACTACATTTGTTCATTATCAATGTTTGCACACGATTTTGGATTACTTGGATGTTTAATTAGAAAGACTCGTCTACGGATGAGGCGTGTTGGGTGAACTCTCGGTTCTTCCCAACACGTTACCTGACCCCCGGACCCATTCTCTCTCAAAGGTTTTTCAAAGTGTACCTTTAAACATGGCGTGGCGACTCCTTATTTTTCATCATCGAAAAAACCAAAATTTTTCGGGCGAGCGCACATTCAGTGGCGACTCTGCTGGGGAAATGATACACTTTTGAAAACCTGTTTTTCAAAGCTAAGAGGGTCATGCTTTCATTCGATTAAACATCCAACATATCCATCTTTGTGTGCATCATTGATAATCTTTTGTGGTACATGCGTTTTATTGCATTATGAGACTTGTGGGCCTGTTGTGTGTCTTTTGTGGCCATTTTTGTTGTGCTCTATTATTGTGCTTTATCCCTTGCCATGGAGAGGCAGGGGCTGATTTCATTTTGCGGAGTTACTGGGTTCAAGACTTTTCTGGTCTTCCGAGAGCTTTGTTCCCTGCTATCTTGTGTCACGCGACAAAAGTGGTCACTGAACAATATCTCAGGTGCTGGTTTGAGGGCAGTCCCTTGAATCAAAATGGCTCAGTTGATTGTTGTACCCCTTGTTCCTTGTGAGAGTGGTGTGTTTTCTCTTTTGTTTTTCCATGAAAATAATAAAAAAAATAATAAATTTTTTGTTTTTAATAAATAAAAGAACATAGTCATCCGCACACTACACCACATAGATTTAGAACCCTCGGGTGCGATTGATGGCATCGCGGACGGTGATGTATGTCGCCTACGCTTGAACGCCTAATATCAAACCTATCCCCCTAGTGCGTTATAGGTGGCGCCACACTAAAAGCTTACCCACGGTTGGTTTTTGATACAACATTTTAATCACACTAAAATGAATTTTTTTTGAAATTCACAATAGGCCTTTATACCTTTTCCCAAAACCTTACACCTTGTGGGCATGTTGCCAATGCAACATGGTTTCACGTGGGGAAATGTGACTCTCGTGGCGTGTTCTAACGAGAGATCATGCCGCATTGTTACCGTGCACCGACGAGAGGTCATGCCGGATTTTTCTTGGAAATTCTTCGAGAATACCCGTTATGCCGCCCGAATTTCCCTGCAATTTGGATCACTCGTCCGTCTCACATCGTGTTGGGCCTTGGGTAGGTATCATTACCTATTATTAATTTCAAATACAAAGCATTTAGTGTAATTTGAATGTTGCCTCCCTAGGTTTCCCCAATGTGTAGTTTGCGTAAATAAAGGCTTATCCTTTCCCAACCGCATTTAGGATTTAAAATACCAATTTATACTTGAACATAAATAAATTGTTTGCGCGAGTCCGTCCCTCTTTTCCTTTCCCTCTCCCGTATTTCCTCAAAGTCTTCTTCCTCCACTACCTTATAAACCCGTATCTACCCCTGCAGCTACGGCGAGTTGGATCCGCTCTTCTGTTCTGGGAGCTTGTCTGGTCCGTGTTGTTGAAGAAGGTCAAACGGTTTCTGAGGTTTCAGTCAGTGCAGAATCAGATATGGCCGAAAATGGTGATGTGTTTGCTACTCAGTCTGCTGGAGGTTCGGTTTCGATGGGTCAACCGGGTTTGAATGACATGTCCGCAGAAGAGTTGAGAATAACTTTGGAAGCTGCTTTGGCTAGGGAGCGAGAATCCCGCTTGTTGGCTCAGAATGCCAAGGCCCGAGAGGAGGAAGTCAATGCCTGTTTTGTCGAGGCCATGAGAGCTAGGGGAATCGCAGTACTCCACCGAGAGGATGGTTCTTACGAAGAAATCACCGAAGAGGGTAACAACGGGATCGGATCTGCTTCTCCTGTTCAACCTGCTAATCACTCTGCACCCTAACCCAACTACCATGCTATGCCTCCTCCCGTGAGTTATGCCCCGCGCCCTGATCGGATGCTGTCTCCAGAAATGACCGTGAATACCCAAGGAAGGGTTCCTCTCCCAATCTCTCAGACGCATAACCAAGTAGCTCAGCATGTGTTCAGCAAAAGCAGTGGCCAACCATCGAACTTCTTTGATCTGACTTCCTCTCCAGCTCCCAACGCCCCAGTGCCGCAAGTTCAGTACGGATTCTAGTTCCAAGGAAGCTATTCCCAACCCCAGGTCAGCATGTATCCCGACATTTATCAGTATGGTCAGTCTAATCAGCAACATAATGGTCAGTATCGTCTGTCAGGAAACCAGATTTGTTAGGACATCATTCCGCAGTATCCTCAGTCCCAGTTCCAAAGCAACTTCCCTCAGCCCGCAATTTGTTCTCCTCTCACCCAGCACCTGTAATGGTTCCACCCCATATTCAGCTCCTTGCATTAGTACCGGATTTTCTACCCATGGTCAGTTTGGAGGTCAATCAGTGCAGTTTGGTCCACAGAATCCAAGTGTTCAGTTTAATGGGTACGACATGTACGCGAATAGGATTCCCAGTTCAGTCAGTTTATTGGACAGCAATATCAGCATCCCCAGTACTTTCGGTCTTCCCTCGGCTACCTTGCCCATCAGATCTGCTCCAGAATTTCCAGTGCCGTCTTCGACTGTAGCTCCTGCTATTCCCCAAATCCCGAGAATGACCCCGAAGGTGACAGCTTTATTAAGGCAAATGCAACAGCAAATTGATAGATTGACTGTGGGTTCCAGTGGCCTCAAGGTGGTTGACCCAGCTCAAGTAACACCTCTTCCCCATAAGTTCAAGATGCCAAAGATGGATTTTGATGGTACGGTCTGCCCAAAGACTCATGTGGATACCTACGTACTGACAATGGGGGCGATGGGTTGCACGCCCGAGTTTATGGCTTCTCATTTTCATTTGACTTTGAAAGGCCCGACGCTCACTTGGTTTTTGGCTCTCAAGCAAGAATGTCGCTCCACCTGGAGCCAGATCACCGAAACTTTCTTGGAGAAGTATAGGGGAAACCTAGAGTGGCGCACTAGCCGAAACGATCTAGTGGGCACCATTCAGAAAAATGATGAGTCGATAACAGAGTTCTGCAAGAGGTGGAGAATGCCAAACTCAACGAGCTGTCAGAGCCAATTCCCCTTCAATAACAGAAAGACATTTTCCTGTCATGCGTGAAACCTGTGTTGAGGGAGGCCATTGGAAAGGGATGGTATCCAGATTTAAGGGAAATGGTCGGAATGGGCGCTCGGAGCGAGAACAGGCTGTTTAACCTCACCCTAAGTGCAAATGTTGGCAGTAGTAGCGGAAGTGGAGGATTCCGGTACCGGGCACCTAACCCAGTTTCTGCAGTGGCGTCAAAGGGAAGAGAAGTGGTCAAGGATAACAGCATCAACAACCTGCAAAGAGGAGGTGGCAATGTACAGAATGGAGGAAGATTCCAACCCAGACCACAACCGAGGTTCGATGACTTGGGTATGTCCACAGAAGAAATCTTCAATGGCCTGCTTCGGACCGGCATGATTAATTGCTGGACAACTACAACCCTGTCCGTCCCAACCACATTCTAGACACCAGTAAATACTGTAGGTTCCATCAGTTCCCAGGACACACCACCAATACATGTGTCACCCTCAAGAAGATCATCCAAGGCCTAGTGGATGAGAAGAAGATCGGAAAGTCCCCTCGCCCCAACGTCGTCAACAACCCTCTGCCCAGTAACAATGTGAACCTCATCGATTTTGGTCAAGATTATTTCATGAATGTAATAGAGTTTGAAGAGTCTGTAAGTGGAAAAGCTAATGGTGATTGTAATAAAGTCATGACTGATGTAAATCCTTGTTTCAATGAAATGAAAGACAACTTTTTCTACGTCTTGTATCTTGATGATTTGTATGATTTAAATAATGCTGCTGATTACGATGAATATGAAGAGCGTTTGGTTGTCAACACTATCTCTTCCGTAGTTCCCAAAGAGTCCCTAATCTCTTTGGAAGAGCTCAGGATAGCAGCTGACTACATGTTGACCTCAACATGATAAGTTAAAGATTCTTAAACGGGTTTCTAAGCTTTTGTGTTTCAACCGTCACAACGTCACGTCGTAACATTAATTTTTATTCATTACCGTAAAATGCATAATTTTACAATAATGAATTAACACACACATCTATCATAATATTTTGAATAATTTTAAATATTAATATTTAATTCTTTGTTGTAAAGTATATCATTCCCTATGATGAAAGGACAATTTATGTCCATTAGGTTTAGAATTGGGTTGGCTTCTATCCCATCCCGAAATACACATATGAATTGCAAATATCACCTTGTCTACTTGCTTTATAATCGAAAATCAAGAAATTTCGGCAGCATAACCCCTTGGTCTCCAAGTGCACGACGTAGACTAGGTCAATCAAACACTATCGATTATAATCGACAAAGTGTAATCAACCATATATGTCTAGTATACACTCAGAGAACAATAGGATTAATGCAACCGAAATATCTCAACTATCGACTATTCAAGCAATTTTAATAGACAATGATGATATTTACAAAACATATAATCGTGCATTTCAAGACTGTCCACACGGACAATTTAAGAATCGATGACTACATGTTGACCTCAACATGATAAGTTAAAGATTCTTAAACGGGTTTCTAAGCTTTTGTGTTTCAACCGTCACAACGTCACGTCGTAACATTAATTTTTATTCATTACCGTAAAATGCATAATTTTACAATAATGAATTAACACACACATCTATCATATTTTTTAAATTATTAATATTGTGAATAATTTGAAATATTAATTCTTTATTGTAAAATTTGAAATTTTACAATGATGAATTAAATTAACATATATAAACAAGATAAGAGTCGTTCTCATCCACAACTATCAAAACCCAATCTCATCTTAGACCAAGAAGAGCCAGGAGCAAACAAGTTCATTGCCGTTTGAGTCAAGGATTTTCTGTTTAATAAGAGTTTTTACAGTTTCACTGTCCTCTTTCTCTCTAAGGATCTCAAGAGATCCTTAGAGAGAAAGAGGACAGTGAAACTGTAAAAACACTTATTAAACAGAAAATCCTTGACTCAAACGGCAATGAACTTGTTTGCTCTGTCTTTTTTGGTCAAAGAAGACGAATTTTGATAGCTGTGGGTGAAAAAGGCTCTCATCTTATTTATATTTTAACTTTAGACATTAATTAGTAAAGCAAAGCCTAAACACATCAAAATTGCATTCGGCTCCACAATGCATTTACAAACATTTATCTCTAATCAAACATATTATTTCACAAATAAACACACAACAAGTTCATATAAAAACCAACTCCTTGTGCAATTTCAACATTTGTTTAATCCGTAGGCCCCTCGCACATAAGACACATTGATAACACAAACATACATTTTTAATACCTCAAACCCTACATTTCTAATTGCACACACACAAACACACAATAAACAAAGAGCTACCAAAATAAACCCAAGTATGAAATTATTCACATTTTCTGTAGTTTAGTTCAACTCCTAATGAACATTTGGAACACAACTCCACATGATAATGCATTAACAGCAACAACATGTATATACAAATCTGAAAGACAATTACTTGAATAAAAACTAGGGTTTCTCAGCTCATTAAAATTAATCATTCATGAGAGAGAGAAATCGAGTGAGAGAGAGAACGATTGAGAGAGAGAAAGCGAGAGAGAGAGAGAACGCACCGGCGACCGCAAACGGCGATGGAAAGAGACGGCGGCGGCGACGGCGTGTTCTTACTGATGAGAGAGAGAGAAAGTGAGAGAGAGAAAGTGAGAGAGAGAAGCGATTAAGAGAGACAAAGAGGACTTACCGGCGACGGCGAGGCTCGGCGGCGACGGCGACGGCGACGGCTTGGCGTTGGCGCTGGGGTTCGCGAAGGACTGAGGAACGAAGGGGCGTAATAAAAATGATGCGTAATTAAAAATGGGGAAGATACGCGTATATATATGAATTATTTACCGACGGACGGAGTCCGTCGGTAATACCGGCGGACATAGTCCGTCGGTATTACCGACGAAAATACCGACGAAATTTAAAAATTACCGACGGACAAAACGAAATTTTAAAAAATTAAATTTCCGGTAAAATAAAATAAATTTCCGTCGGTAAATGAAAAGTTTCCGTCTGTATTACCGACGGACTTCGTCCGTCGGTAAAAGTCCGTCGGTAATGACCCTGTTTCTAGTAGTGAATGATTTTACACTTACCTTGTCATTGGGAACAAGGGATAGTATATATAGTACGAGGGAGCCGTTGATGACGTCGGCCCTGGAAGAGATGTTTGCCTTTTGATCTAGGACACGTGTCCGCGTCTGTTGGGTTCGTACAATAAAGTGAGGATTACTGTATAGGGATGTTTTTTATTAGACAAGGACATGGGAAACAGGCGACAGTTGGTGCGGCGCCTTACGCGCATGATAGGCGCCTGAGTCACCATTTAATGTGACAGTGATGGGTCTGTCCTTGATGTCAGAATAGGTACAGACCCTTGTCTCACTAGCCTTTACTTTAACCGGGAGTCTAGTGAGAAACCAGGAGACTGACATGAGACCGCGGTCAACATGGTCAATGCGGTCTTGGATAAATGCGATCATAGCTGGCACGGTCTTAGGGATTGCGGTCTTGGTGACCGTGGTCTTAGTGATCGCGCTCTTGATGATCGTATTCCTAGGGATGCCACGTCATAATTGGCATTTGGAATAGATCGAGCGTTAGGCCCAGTCTAAAATGTCCGGGCTCATCATTAGCCCCTAGCTTCAAGCGAGGAGCTATATATGTGAAGCTCGGTTTGCGGTCAGATCATTTTCGCGGTCACCAGTGTTGTGTATTTTTGTTAGTCTGGTTTAGACTCCCTTGTTGTGGCGCACGTGAGGAGTACGTAAGGGGAGTTTGGTAGAAGTTGGTGGAAGCTTTGTGTTGCTTCCCGGATAAGCTTTGCGTGGGCCCCTTTGTTTGTTGAAGCGCCGACGCGTATCAGGTATGGAGTTGACGTCTCCCGAATTCCAATTGGCGCCATATAGCCAACCGCCATTAATTTCAAAATATAAAGTTGCCACTGGTTCATGATTCGAGAAAATATGGTTTATGGACTCATTAATACGGGTCGACCCGTATCTGTTGTCATATAAATATCAAACCCTTCTTCTTTCTTACTCTTTTATCATCTTCAGAGCTTGAAACTGCTCCTAGAGAGAGAAAAAAATTGCTCAGCTTCCTTAAGCATTTCCTTCGCGTAATATTCCTTCGTATGTGATTAATCCTTCCTTCCTTCTCATCTCATTATCTCTTCTGTCTTATTATGACTTATAGGATGCAGCGTTCGGTAGAGTTAGGTGATGGCACCACTCCTGATACCTTCGCCGTTGACAAGAAGTCCGGTGGAATCTATATGAAGGTTGCTACCTCTTGGGTTAAGTTATCACTTGAGGCTTTTAAATACTTCTCAGTCAGGTATGACTTGGGAAATTGGGTCCCACCCCAATTGTGGGAGCCAAAAAAGGATGTACTTGTCCGGTGATATGCTGGTTTCGGTTGACCATAACCGTCTGAGAAACTTTGTGATGGGGGTTTTGAACAGGTTTCATCGTGAGCGTGACCCCGCAGATCGAGCTATTGATTGGTGAGGAGTTCCCGCGTAGATCCTACTGCTAGAGTGATAACTAACTGAGAGAAAGTAGACTTGATGGATGAGACTGAAGTATATGTAGCCACTGATGCCACTGTTATGCCCGAGGTGGAATTGAACTTGTCGTTGGTGGTGGAACCCTTGACCGTAGTTAAACCTACTGCCCAGATAGAGCCCCAAACTAGAATGGTGGTGAACCTTGGAAGTAGTTATGATGAGCCCACTTACATAGACGTGGTGGAAGCTGGAGGGGTGGTGGAGTCATCTACGAAATCAACTTCTAATCTCTTTGGCTCATCTGATAGCTCGGAAATGGAGGTTGATGACCGGGTGATTACAACACAAATCGGGTAGTTGAGATAGTCAATGCCTTTCAAGGTCCTAAGGAGACCGCCGTTGTTTCGGAGCAAGAGCCAGGCTGGTGCCTCTACTTTTGGCCGCGGTCAGAAGAGAAAGAAAGGAGGGTCTTGTCCGGATGTAAGGGTGGAACTATACACTACTTATGGTGTTGATCCGAACTCCTTCTATGCTCGCGAGTTGCAGGAGGTAGAATATAAGGGGAAGATGCGACCGAAGACCGTGGCCGATGTCCCCTGGGATAATAAAGCTTGCATTTTCTATGGGGTCCAGTTTGAAAATGGACTCAGGCTTCCCTTAGACCCTTTCATCATTCAATTCCTAGATTTCAACTGATGCCTCCTTATGCTCCTGACCCCACATAATGTCCGAGCCCTAGTCTCCTTCATTGTGGTGTGTAGGGTTCTTGGCTATGGACCCTCCATTTCTGGGCTTTATACCTATTATTCCAACCAAATCACCAATGGAAACCTTGGCCTGAAAACCAAAAACAATTATGCCCGCACTTTTTCTCCTCCCTCCAGTAAATTTGATCAATGGAATCAGAAAAATATTCTGGTAATTAAGAGTAGGTTTGGATGGAGCTTTCCAAGACCGGAGGGTGCTGCTCCTATTAAGGTGTCTGCCAGTTCATGCCCTAGCCCTTCTGAATATGAGGGCCTCCAAATCGCTATTGCCAAATACCTTGCCCAGTTCGTGACCATATTCCCCATTTTTGACGTGAGTGTGATCATAGACAACGAGCCTTTGCTGATCTTCGTAGGGGTGGCACCTCCAAGGGAAGGTAGCTACTATGCCCCTAGGTTAATTATGGATCCCCCTACTCCGCAATCCGGACTGGAGAGTCCATGAAATTTTTGATTTTGAGTCCAAGTGTGGGACCTGCATGATGGGCGCGGTCTGCGAGCCTCCATCTTGTATTGGTTTCTTACTTTTCTCCCTTATGAACTACTTTTGAACCTGCTTATTTTTGCTTTTGATTTTTTCTTTGAACTACGGTCTTAACCACTTCTTCTTTTTTATTTGATGCAGATCTAGAAGATCCTATAATGGCACCAGACTCTCCAAGCTGAACTTAAGGCGGCAAGAGCGTGCCAATTGGCTAAGGAGAACAAAGCAAGGTAAGATGCCTTAAATAAGACCACTGCTCCCGGGGTAGCGTTGCCCGTGGTGGACAAGTCCTCTGGGAATCTTCTTGCTGGTGTCTGTGGCATCCCCAAAACCAAGGATCTTCCTCCCCGCTTTCAACCAACCCGTGACCGCGCACCTGCTGATAACTGGACTCCTTCACCTGACCATGGTGACCGAGGAAAGAAGAGGAGCCAGCCCGAGGTAGTGGGTGCTCGCAAGGACAAACAACCAAGGGTTCAGCAGCCCGAGGTGGTCACCTTTACTACCACCAGCTCGCCGGCCAGAACGGGGTCCATCTGCGCCAATGCTTACAATATTTCTAGCATTGAGACCCGCGAGACCGCGTGGAGTCTGAGCAACAAGATTAGGGAGGTCCCCCTGTTCAAGGAGTGGACCTATACTCTCGTAGGGGTCATAACTCGGTGGTGGGGCTTGGTCTTTTGAACAAGCTCTATTCCCCTGACTTCTACGAGAATGTAGGGTCCAAACTCAACGCCTCTGCCTTGGCGGGAAACATAAGCTTGATGGTCACGAAAGTAATTTCTTTATTCCTTCCTCTCTTTATTTTTTTTATCTTTCATGATCACTTGATCGCTGACCGTGTTTTACTTTCTTTTCAGATGGCCAACGATGCCATGAGGCTCCGTGAAATAACGGACGAGCAAGCTGCCTCCCTCACTGACAAGATCAAGGCCTTGTGGAAGGCGTTGGAGGAGAAGAATGTTCTAGCCGCGTCCTTGAAAGAGAAAGAGAGTGACCTTAAAAACTTTTGTGAGAAATAGGATGAGGCTTTCAAATCCTAGGAGCGAGCTAAGAGCATGTGGGATGAATACCGCGGGCAGAAAGAGCTGCTTGAGAAGCGAGTGGAGGAATATGCGAGCAGGCTTGAGGCCTCTAAAAACAAGTTTTAGATCTAGAGGCCCAAGTAGATAAGCTTTCTGAATAGTTACTTCCTCTTAAGCAATTCCAAATTGTAGAGAAGGATGCCCAAATTGATGCTGCCCGCAAGGAGGCTGTTGAAGAGTTTAAAAACTCCCAATAATATAAAGATGAAATCTTGGCAGAGGGCTCTTCTCAGTTTGATGCTTCTAACAAGACGCAGCTAAGGAACATTGCTGCTACGGGCAAATTCTTCGTGGAACAATTGGTCATTATTGGCTATTTGATCGCCACTGATTTGGAATGTCTGCCCGGGCATGCACTGGTCCCTCTTGCTCAAGAAGATATTGAAAATCTTGATGCGGCAACAACATCAACTCTGCCTCCCGTTGCTGCGGTCACCGCCCTAAGCCTTATCGATGAGCTTGATACACTAAGGTGGGGTGAAGAAAAGTTAACATTGGAAGCCGCTGCTGCTTGCCTATTTTCCAGTGGGCCTGCGATCATGGAGTTGTTTTTGCCGCGGTCAACACCTACTCCTGCTCTAGATTCTGTTACAACGGATCCTGTCCAACTCCTTCTGCTTCTACCCCAGAGGTCATATCAACCTAGTGTTAGGTTTTGGGGTTACAAATGCAGCGGAAATCTTTATAAAACAACAAAACCCTAGCCCTATAATCCGTCTAGCATGAAGAGATTAGAAACATATGAAATAGATTTACATCCCTTAATGCGATTATGTTGCTCGAAATCGAATCTGAAAATCAAATCTCAAAACGAATCTCAAAACCGTTGATGAAGGTTTTGATCTTCTCCTTGTTCTAGGCCTTATGATGAATCAACGATTGTAAGTCTTCAAGCTTTAGGTGATAAAACAATCACCCTCTATCGGTAATCCACACGCGAACGGACCAAGATCAATATCTTGTTAGATTGCTAGATGATCCCCGATTATTTAATCAATATTCAATAATCAATGGCTGTTAATGGAATTGATTTGGGGTGTTTTTGATATTTGATTCTCAATCAAAATCAATGTTTTAGTTACCCTAAAAAATGTGTCCCATGGCTAAGGCAAAAGGGGTCTATTTATACCTTGTAAATAGTCCTTTTCCTAGCCAAAATCGGAGTTGCAGCAAAACTGGACGGCGGGACATTTTGGCCTTGAGGAGCGCACCTGGCCTTATCCCAGGTGGCTGCCTGGAGCCTCTTTCTAGCCTCCTGAAGTTACTGCCTTTGAGGCGCCCATTTCGCCTTTCGCGAGGCGCCTGCCTCACCCAAAAATCCATTTTTCGGCCATTTTTCAATCCGTTCTTGGTGTGTGACCCCATAGGAATTATATTTATGTTGGTAGTGAGTTTGAAACATCAAACTTACAAGACATAAGTGGTTTCTAGCAAACCATTATATTCACCCAATTAATATAACATCAAAGTTTGATTCCTCAATAGATCAAATGTCATAATCCCTTTGTCCACGATGTCAAATTGAACATGAGTCATGGTCCATGTCAACTCACAAGTTCAATGCTTTCTCGATTCCGAATATGTTGATAATCCAAATGCATTTGATCTCTATCAAATCACTTGAGTGTGGCCACACATTTCATCAACATCATTCACCGAGGGGCCAAGCAAGCATCTCTCTTAACGAGAGGGACAAATTTCATCTTAACTTATCATTCTTCCCTACAAGAATCAAATCATGTCAACATAGCCCTTATTGCTATCCGATTAAAGACAGTGTTAGACTACATCAAACACAATGTTTATCATGTGGAAGACGATGATAATCTCAGGTACAAAGGATACCAATTTGAAATTACCCAAATCCGGCTCGCGCGCGGGCCCCGTCATCTCGCATGTGTCGGGAGGTGTCTCGCTGCGTTTTGTTTGTAGAGTCGCTACGCCGTCTTGATTTAGCCCAAAACATTGAAAAAAGGCTTAGTTTAAAAACTGTTGTTGTGTGATGAGATTTTAAGTTCGGAGGTCGTTACGCCTCGGAAGAGAATAGCAGCTCACTCCGAGTCACCTCGTAAAACGAGTCTTTCTGGTACCCCTATTTCTTTAAAAGTTATGTGTGTGTGTGTATGTGCTTTTGAAAATGCATGTTGTATATGATGTCTACATTGTATGCTATGTATTGATATAGTAATGGAAGGAAGCCTTACCAATGTTGGGTCGTGTCTGTCTTTCCGCTTGGGAATAATATTTGAGTGTGAATAGTATTCCGGAACAGACCGGGATTGCTTCGGGGATGTACCGGTGTCTGCGGATAGAGCTTCGGCGTGCCTCGGGAGTGTCAGGTGTGTACTCGAGCAGATGTTCGGCGTGCGTCGAGATCGTCGGGATTGTTGGCGGACTCGGGCAGAGGTTCGGCGTGCCTCGAGTTTGTTGGTTGTATTCGGGCAGAGCTCCGGCTTGCTTCGGGATGGACCGGGATTGTTCGGCAGGGCCTCGGGATGGACCGGGATGCCTCGGGATGGGCCGGAATGACTTGAGATGGCCCGAAAAGGCTTCGTGGATGGACCGTAAAGGCTTCGGGATGCCTCGGGAGTGCCTGTAAGTACGCCAATCCAATTCGCTACCCTTTTAGGTGCATTTTAATACGATAAAATTGCATTAAGGGGCATTTTGGTAAATTCCCGGTCTATTTTGAGACTTTCGGAAACATTCCATAAGTTTCTCGCGAAGGAAGTACCTTTTAGTACTTTGCTCACGCTAAAGGACCTACAGGGAATAAACCTTTTTGGACCTTTTGGGTATTTACTCATAATATTCCAGAAACTGGTTTTGGCGCCAAAAGCAGTTGGTGACACCTTGTGTCACGCGACAAATCGAGGGTTGGAAAATGGTTATAGAAGGTCGTGCGACACACTGTGACCATCAATTGCAGCCTATAAATAAGACCCTACCCCTCTCAGAAATGAATCCCAACTTTCACATACTGTTACTCTGCCAAAATTGGAGCGTAACACACACACTGAACACGCACCTCTCTCTCTCCTAGCCAAAATCCCTCCAACCCTCTCTCAATTCCCTCCAATTTCCACCTAAATTCATCCACCAATACTTGGATCCTCCTTCCATCCATCCTTCTCGCCGGTTCGCCCCAGAAGCAGTTGATTGAAGAATTTTATACCAAACTTGGTATAAAATTCGTGGATACTACAAGGGTAACCCCTCAATCCCATCTCTCTCTCTCTTACTTTGCAATTTCTATAGTCTAATTGTCTTGTTCTCTTCTGATCTCAGTAATTCGACTCCATCTGTCGTGATTATTGAGATCCAATCGCAATCTCTCTGTTTAACACTGTTGCTTTGAATAATCAAGTGCTTATTGTTTGATCCTTGTGGAAATTGGTGTTTAATTACCAAGGGAGTGTGGATCTACCCATATCCACACCCCCTTGGTCAAATTGTTGTTAATTGTTCATTTCAAGGTTGAACTGATTGAATAATTGGATCTGTTTTGATTGTTGGTGCTTCTGTGTTCAAATCTGTAAGTCTCTGCAGATGGACACTATGTGTCACGCGACACATCGTGACTCGTTGGATCCTGTGTCACGCGACACATCTAGACAGGCATGCTATGTGTCACGCGACACATCTTGTCCATTTGCAGGATCCATTTCCTTTGTAACTGCTACGATCTGTTGTATCTGGGATGTGGCCTCCCTAAATAAAGGGCTCACAAGTTGTAAGATTCCAAGTTCAAATTAATAAAATACATGTTTACTACATTTGTTCATTATCAATGTTTGCACACGATTTTGGATTACTTGGATGTTTAATTAGAAAGACTCGTCTACGGATGAGGCGTGTTGGGTGAACTCTCGGTTCTTCCCAACACGTTACCTGACCCCCGGACCCATTCTCTCTCAAAGGTTTTTCAAAGTGTACCTTTAAACATGGCGTGGCGACTCCTTATTTTTCATCATCGAAAAAACCAAAATTTTTCGGGCGAGCGCACATTCAGTGGCGACTCTGCTGGGGAAATGATACACTTTTGAAAACCTGTTTTTCAAAGCTAAGAGGGTCATGCTTTCATTCGATTAAACATCCAACATATCCATCTTTGTGTGCATCATTGATAATCTTTTGTGGTACATGCGTTTTATTGCATTATGAGACTTGTGGGCCTGTTGTGTGTCTTTTGTGGCCATTTTTGTTGTGCTCTATTATTGTGCTTTATCCCTTGCCATGGAGAGGCAGGGGCTGATTTCATTTTGCAGGTTCTGGTTCAGTGACTTTTCTGGTCTTGCGAGAGCTTTGTTCCCTGCTATCTTGTGTCACGCGACAAAAGTGGTCACTGAACAATATCTCAGGTGCTGGTTTGAGGGCAGTCCCTTGAATCAAAATGGCTCAGTTGATTGTTGTACCCCTTGTTCCTTGTGAGAGTGGTGTGTTTTCTCTTTTGTTTTTCCATGAAAATAATAAAAAAAATAATAAATTTTTTGTTTTTAATAAATAAAAGAACATAGTCATCCGCACACTACACCACATAGATTTAGAACCCTCGGGTGCGATTGATGGCATCGCGGACGGTGATGTATGTCGCCTACGCTTGAGCGCCTAATATCAAACCTATCCCCCTAGTGCGTTATAGGTGGCGCCACACTAAAAGCTTACCCACGGTTGGTTTTTGATACAACATTTTAATCACACTAAAATGAATTTTTTTTGAAATTCACAATAGGCCTTTATACCTTTTCCCAAAACCTTACACCTTGTGGGCATGTTGCCAATGCAACATGGTTTCACGTGGGGAAATGTCACTCTCGTGGCGTGTTCTAACGAGAGATCATGCCGCATTGTTACCGTGCACCGACGAGAGGTCATGCCGGATTTTTCTTGGAAATTCTTCGAGAATACCCGTTATGCTGCCCGAATTTCCCCAGAAATTTGGATCACTCGTCCGTCTCACATCGTGTTGGGCCTTGGGTAGGTATCATTACCTATTATTAATTTCAAATACAAAGCATTTAGTGTAATTTGAATGTTGCCTCCCTAGGTTTCCCCAATGTGTAGTTTGCGTAAATAAAGGCTTATCCTTTCCCAACCGCATTTAGGATTTAAAATACCAATTTATACTTGAACATAAATAAATTGTTTGCGCGAGTCCGTCCCTCTTTTCCTTTCCCTCTCCCGTATTTCCTCAAAGTCTTCTTCCTCCACTACCTTATAAACCCGTATCTACCCCTGCATCTACGGCGAGTTGGATCCGCTCTTCTGTTCTGGGAGCTTGTCTGGTCCGTGTTGTTGAAGAAGGTCAAACGGTTTCTGAGGTTTCAGTCAGTGCAGAATCAGATATGGCCAAAAATGGTGATGTGTTTGCTACTCAGTCTGCTGGAGGTTCGGTTTCGATGGGTCAACCGGGTTTGAATGACATGTCCGCAGAAGAGTTGAGAATAACTTTGGAAGCTGCTTTGGCTAGGGAGCGAGAATCCCGCTTGTTGGCTCAGAACGCCAAGGCCCGAGAGGAGGAAGTCAATGCCTGTTTTGTCGAGGCCATGAGAGCTAGGGGAATCGCAGTACTCCATCGAGAGGATGGTTCTTACGAAGAAATCACCGAAGAGGGTAACAACGGGATCGGATCTGCTTCTCCTGTTCAACCTGCTAATCACTCTGCACCCTAACCCAACTACCATGCTATGCCTCCTCCCGTGAGTTATGCCCCGCGCCCTGATCGGATGCTGTCTCCAGAAATGACCGTGAATACCCAAGGAAGGGTTCCTCTCCCAATCTCTCAGACGCATAACCAAGTAGCTCAGCATGTGTTCAGCAAAAGCAGTGGCCAACCATCGAACTTCTTTGATCTGACTTCCTCTCCAGCTCCCAACGCCCCAGTGCCGCAAGTTCAGTACGGATTCCGGCCCAAGGAAGCTATTCCCAACCCAGTCGGCATGTATCCCGACATTTATCGGTATGGTCGGCCTAATCAACAACATAATGGTCGGTATCGTGCGTCAGAAACCAGATTTGTTAGGACATCATTCCGCAAAGTATCCTCGATCCCAGTTCCAAAGCAACTTCCCTCACTCGCAATTTGTTCTCCTCTCACCCAGCACCTGTAATGGTTCCACCCCATATTCAGCTCCTTGCATCAGTACCGGATTTTCTACCCATGGTCAGTTTGGAGGTCAATCAGTGCAGTTTGGTCCACAGAATCCAAGTGTTCAGTTTAATGGGTACGACATGTACGGGAATAGGATTCCCAGTTCAGTAAGTCTATTGGACAGCAATATCAGCATCCCCAGTACTTTCGGTCTTCCCTCGGCTGCCTTGCCCATCAGATCTGCTCCAGAATTTCCAGTGCCGTCTTCGACTGTAGCTCCTGCTATTCCCCAAATCCCGGGAATGACCCCGGAGGTGACAGCTTTATTAAGGCAAATGCAACAGCAAATTGATAGATTGACTGTGGGTTCCAGTGGCCTCAAGGTGGTTGACCTGGCTCAAGTAACACCTCTTCCCCATAAGTTCAAGATGCCAAAGATGGATTTTGATGGCACAGCCTGCCCAAAGACCCATGTGGATACCTACGTAATGACGATGGGGGCGATGGGTTGCACGCCCGAGTTTATGGCTTCTCATTTTCATTTGACTTTTAAAGGCCCAGCGCTCACTTGGTTTTTAGCTCTCAAGCAAGAATGTCGCTCCACCTGGAGCCAGATCACCGAAACTTTCTTGGAGAAGTATAGGGGAAACCTAGAGTGGCGCACTAGCCGAAACGATCTAGTGGGCACCATTCAGAAAAATGATGAGTCGATAACAGAGTTCTGCAAGAGGTGGAGAATGCCAAACTCAACGAGCTGTCAGAGCCAATTCCCCTTCAATAACAGAAAGACATTTTCCTGTCATGCGTGAAACCTGTGTTGAGGGAGGCCATTGGAAAGGGATGGTATCCAAATTTAAGGGAAATGGTCGGAATGGGCGCTCGGAGCGAGAACAGGCTGTTTAACCTCACCCTAAGTGCAAATGTTGGCAGTAGTAGCGGAAGTGGAGGATTCCGGTACCGGGCACCTAACCCAATTTCTGCAATGGCGTCAAAGGGAAGAGAAGTGGTCAAGGATAACAGCATCAACAACCTGCAAAGAGGAGGTGGCAATGTACAGAATGGAGGAAGATTCCAACCCAGACCACAACCGAGGTTCGATGACTTGGGTATGTCCACAGAAGAAATCTTCAATGGCCTGCTTCGGACCGGCATGATTAATCGCTGGACAACTACAACCCTGTCCGTCCCAACCCCAATCTAGACACCAGTAAATACTGCAGGTTCCATCAGTTCCCAGGACACACCACCAATACATGTGTCACCCTCAAGAAGATCATCCAAGGCCTAGTGGATGAGAAGAAGATCGGAAAGTCCCCTCGCCCCAACGTCGTCAACAACCCTCTGCCCAGTAACAATGTGAACCTCATCGATTTTGGTCAAGATTATTTCATGAATGTAATAGAGTTTGAAGAGTCTGTAAGTGGAAAAGCTAATGGTGATTGTAATAAAGTCATGACTGATGTAAATCCTTGTTTCAATGAAATGAAAGACAACTTTTTCTACGTCTTGTATCTTGATGATTTGTATGATTTAAATAATGTTGCTGATTACGATGAATATGAAGAGCGTTTGGTTGTCAACACTATCTCTTCCGTAGTTCCCAAAGAGTCCCTAATCTCTTTGGAAGAGCTCAGGATAGCAGCTAAATTGGAGGCACCATTGTCCGTGAACGAGATAAGACAAGCAGCGTGGCCATACAGCACCCACTCCGCTCCACTTACGCTGGCAGAACTTAAAGAGGCTAGTAGAAACTTTGTGGCTGAAGGTAATCAAGAGGTTAACTTGTTGACACGGTCAGGAAGGATGTTAGGAGCAGATAGCACTGATCCACTTGGGAAAGGCAAAGGAGTTGCGGTTTCGAATCCCCAGATATCTCGAGATCCCTACAGATCAGCAGGAAATGAAGAAATCCAAGATGACCCAATTTTGACATAGTTGAAGAGAACCCAGGCTGATATCTCTTTGTGGTCCCTACTCACATGTTCTTACCCCCACAAGCTAAAGTTAAAAGAGGCTTTATCTAAAACCAAGGTGTCTATCAATGCCACTCCAGATGAGGCCTGCCAACTAATCAGGACAACCCAGTATGGGAACATTATCACTTTTACAGTCCTTGATCTGCCTGCTTACGGTTCAAAGCACAACGAGTCTCTACAAATCGCCGTGCCCTTAGAGGGGCGTCGAACTCCCCATGTGTTGGTTGACAATGGGTCGGCCATGAACGTGCTTCCTGCCAAGATGATGAGTATGCTAGACATTGACGCACAGAACCTTAAGCCATCCAACCAGACTATAAAAGCCTATGATTCGACTTCCAGAGCAGTGTTGGGGATTGTCTCTTTAAATCTGTTATTTGGGGGAAAGGAAATATCGGTAGAATTCCAGGTCATTGATATTCCTGTCACGTTCTCGACATTATTGGGTAGGCCATGGATACATGAGATCGGAGCGGTAGCCTCCACCCTCCACCAATGTCTGAAGTTTATACAGGATGGGGTGTTGACAACCATTTACGGGGATAGTGTCACTATTGGGGAAACCAGCACCAACACTATGCCGGTAATGGAAATCAAACTTGACCAAGAGATCCTGATGCTCAGTGGTTTCACGATCGAAAAGTTGAAAGGTCAGGTCTGAACTAACAATTTAACAACTTCCTCAGACAAGATTCCTCCCGTGTTGATAATGATGAGAGGCATGAGCTACATTCCTGGATTGGGGCTAGGAAAACGTCAACAAGGACCATGTAAGCTTGAGATGCCGAAACCCAAGAGAAACAGGCGAGGCCTGGGATATGTTGTGACTGGAGAGGACAAAGCATACGATAAGGTTGAAGCGCTCAAAGAAAGGATGACCTTAACTGCCGGCAGGAGATACAAAAGGCCTGGCATGCGCCCTTATAGCTGGTCTCTGAACAAACACTTTTTCAAGGAAGATGGGGAAATGTTTGTTTGCCCGAAACCAAAGCTAATTCAAGCGGAAGAAAGGGTGAAAATGATAAGAAAGTTTGCCACAAGTCAGAACCCAGTGAAGGAAATGCTCGTCAGTATGCCCAGAAGGCCAGGCGTTACTGCCACATTTGAGAACAGCTACCATTTTTGGGGGCCCGATTATGTCAATCAGTTTGAGAAGCTTTCTCTAGACGAGCCTGTGATACACAAGATCCGCGGTGCAGACCCTGTAGACATGGATGGTGATTTGGCAAATCTGTTCGAAGATCAGGGGCTGTCAGAGCCTGAAAGTGGTATGCATTCAGCAGAGGTACCTGCAGAAAAGTTTGTTGTTGCTGAAGATCCTCTGGACTTGATCGACTTTTCCTCTGATAACGAGGTAGTGGCCATGTTGGAATTTGAGAAGGGGCCAGCTGTAGATCCGAACATTCTGGAGACAGTTGCAGAGAGGCCGTTGCAGAATTGGACTTCATTTCAAGGACCGGTCGCTGACAGGGAGACTATGATCAAGAAACTTGGGCTCAAGCCTCGTCCCAGTTCCCCTGTGTCTAAGTTTGTCCCCCGTGTCTTGAGTCACTCCCCTGAATCCCTTGTAATCGAGTTTGAGTCCTCCGATCGGTCTGACGTCCTCACGATGGAAGACCGTCGTCGTGTTATAGACATTGTTTTCCCATTCGCTCTGAATAAATTGGTCCATTTTTCCGAGTATCCCGTGATTGCAAATATAACAATTGAACGCTTAACCAAAAATGATCATCAAGATTTAAAAATAATTAAGCCAGATTCAATTGAAGATAATGCAGACTTAATAGATGAACAAATTTTAGAAAATAATTCAAAGCAGGTTTGTAAGCGAAAGGAAAGCTGGGCCCAAGCTGCCGATGAGATATTGACAACGGTGAACCCGGGAACAGCTGAGGAACCCAAAGAAACGTAAATTGGTAGCTTCTTCTCCGGAGTTGAGCGGGATGCCCTGATCGAGCTACTCAAAGAGTTTGTAGACGTCTTCGCCTGGTCCTACAAAGACATGCCTGGGTTGGACACATCTATTGTAGAGCACCGGATACCCCTGGATCCAGGTCAAGGAAGAGATTGAGAAACTCCTAAGGGTAGGCTTTATCAAGGTGATCGAATATCCTACTTGACTGGCAAACATCGTAACGGTCACAAAGGCGAATGGAAAAGTATGGGTTTGTGTAGACTTCCGGGACCTCAACAAGGCTAGTCCCAAGGATGACTTCCCCCTAACAAACATTGACATGCTTGTGGATGCAACAACAAACTATGAAGTCAAGTCCTTCGTCGATGGCTTTGCGGGCTACAATCAGATTAAAATGGCCGAGGAAGATCAGGAGAAAACAGCATTTACCACTCCTTGGGGCACCTATTGCTACACAGTGATGCCGTTTGGACTGAAAAATGCTGGGCTACCTACCAGAGGGCCGTCACTACCCTGTTCCACGACATGATCCATAAGGAGATTGAAGTGTATGTTGACGATATGATTATCCATTCGAGAGGGTCAGACGGACAGCATTTCATTGATCTAAGGAAGTTCTTCAACAGACTTCGGGAGCATTCCATGAGACTAAATCCAACCAAGTGCACCTTTGGGGTTATCCGTGGCAAGGTCTTGGGGTATATGGTCATAGAGCGCGGTATTGAGGTGGATCCCAGAAAGGTCAAGGCAATCATTGAAATGAAGCCGCCCAGAACTATCTCCGAGGTAAAGGGTTTCATGGGCCGTCTACAGTACATCAGCCGATTTGTTAACCAGCTGACCTCCATGTGTGAACCAATATTCAAGCTTCTGAAGAAGAATCAGGAGGTGATTTGGAACAAAGAATGCCAGCTAGATTTTGAGAGAATCAAAGCTTATCTTGTTAATCCTCCCATTCTTTGTCCACCTCATAGGAGCAAACCTCTACTTCTATACTTGACGGTCACAGATACAGCCATCGGGGCCATTCTAGCGCAAAAGAAAAAGAACTCCAAGGTCGAGAATGCCATCTATTTTGTCAGCCGCAAATTCCAAGGTAGCGAGTTGAATTACTCCGCCCTAGAGAAGACGTGTGCAGCTCTAGTCTGGGTGGTCGAAAAGCTAAAGCACTACATGTTATCCCACACAGCACATCTGGTCTCCAAAATGGACCCGATTAAGTACCTGTTTCAGAGTGACAGAGGCAAGATCTCTACCGAGACTTTCAAAATGGACCTTCTTCCTAGCCGAATTTGACATTAAGTATGTGATCCGGAAAGCAATCAAAGGACAAGCTTTAGCGGATCGGTTGGGCGACTCTCCCAGGCCACGAAACCCGAGGCCGGATCTCCGGTTTCTGATGAAGGGATTTTCGTTGTAGAAAATGGCAACCGGTGGCAGCTATTCTTTGACGGTGCAGCGAACAAAAGAGGTAACGGCATCAGGATGGTATTAGTAGACCCGAGTGAAATGCATACCCCCATCTCCATCAAGTTGAACTTCTCAGTTACCAATAACGCAGTCGAATATGAAGCTTGCATAGCCGGTATTGAGGCTGCCCTTGAGCGGAATGTGGATGAATTGGAAGTATTTGGTGATTCCCAGCTGATAATCAATCAAGCCGCCAACAGATGGAAAACTACAGACCCGTGTCTCCAGAGGTATCATGCTTATATTGCAGAGCTCATCGGCCAGTTTAAGGAAGTGTCATTCCAATTCCTGCAGCGAGATAAGAATAGATTCGCCGATGCACTAGCTACTCTGGCCTCATTGGTGGAAATACCAGAAGGAAAGTCAATCAAGCCGTTCAGGATCGGAAGGCGAGAAAACCCTGCATATTGTTGTGAAATAGAGATCGAAACCATAGATGAACCGTGGTACAACCAGATCTTTCAGTATCTCAAGTATGGTGAAGCATCCTTCCCAGTTGATAAAGAAGGAGACCTAAAAGGTATTCATTCTAAGAGTTTGCAAGCTCTGAAAAGGCTATCAGCGCAGTACGTTATACTCGGCAATGAGTTATGGAAGAAAAGGGAAGGTTGCCCACTCCTGCTCTGTATCAGCAAAGAGAAAGCTCAGAGAGTAATGGAAGACGTTCACAATGGCACCTGCGGACCTCACATGAATGCTCGATCCCTTATGCACAACATTATCAGATTGGGTTACTTCTGGATCACAATGGAGACTGATTGCATCCAGTTTGTGCGGACTTGTGATAAGTGTTAGCGGTTCTCTAACCTTAACCACATCCCTCCTCATGATCTATATTGTATGACAACTCCCTGGCCCTTCGCAACGTGGGGAATCGATGTCATCGGGAAGATAACTCCATCAGGGAGCAATGGACATTCATTTGTTTTGGTCGCGGTAGATTACTTCACAAAATGGGTGGAAGCCGCGTCCTACAAAGTGCTTACAGCTAAGAAAGTTGCTCGCTTCATAAAGGAACAAATCTTTTGCCGCTACGGAGTCCCGAATGAGATTATTTCTGACAATGGATCCCACTTTGAAGGAGAAACCGATCGGCTGCTCACCGAATACAGGGTCAAGCGCCATAAGTCGTCGCCGTACAGACCCCAGACGAACGGTGCTGTTGAGGCTGCCAATAAGAACCTTGAGCGAATCATAAAGAAGATGGCCGAGCGAGGAAGGGACTGGCCGAAGAAATTGCATCTAGCATTGTGGGGCTACCGCACTTCAATTCGGGCCCTTTCTGGTGCAACTCCACTGCAGCTTTAACTTACGGAATGGAGGTTGTCATGCCAATTGAGCTAGAGATTCCATCCCTCAGGGTATTGCTCGAGAATGAGGTCAATGAGATTGACTGGCTCCAAAGCCGATACAACGAATTGGCACTTTGTTAGACGACGAGACTAAAGGCCATGGAGCACAACCGGGCATATCAAAAGAGAATGGCTCGTGCTTTTGACAAAAAAGTGAAGCCCAGGTATATTAAGGTTGGTGATCTGGTCCTTAAGATGAAGCCTTCCAATCAGAGCAGTGCACTGGGCAAATGGGCACCTATCTGGGTCGGGCCTTTTCTAGTAAAGAAAATATTCTCCGGAGGAGCTATACAAATTGGCGGCCCAGATTTGGACGGCAACCCATTCACGCACCCCGTCAGCGGCGACAAGTTGCGGCAATATTATGTTTGATCGAGTCTTCCCCTCTGTATATAAAAAATAAAAAAAGAGAGAAAAGAATAAAAAAGAAATGAAAATAAAGGCGCAATAAAATTGTCCCTGATGAGACTGAAAACCTCCCAAAAGGCAGTCCATGCAAAAATAAGGGACATGCCCGATGCTAAAAGAATATACCCAACTAGACTGAAAACCCTAAAAATGGCCGGTCTAGGTAAAAAACAGGGTTGCACCATGTCCCCCTTCTATCTTCCCTTTCTTAAACACAAAAGTTAATTGAGTCAAACTACGGAGACCTGAGCCCCTTAGTTCTCTTTATGAAAGGGGAACGTAGGCAACCACTCGTGGTTCGGTCTAAAATGCTGCAAAATCTCAAACCTTGCCAAAATGTGTTTTGATTACAGTTCCAAAGCTTTTCAAAGGTTCATTTTAAGTTAATATTCTTTTTGATGAGTTCAAGCACGGCCTGCTTTTGATTCAAATAACCTGCTACGAATAAAAGGCAATAAGGTTTCAAAATGCTAACATCTATTTTGTCTGCAATAAGTAATCAAGGGATACTCATGTTCCATACAATAAATCTCTCCCTCAAAATACAAGCAAAAGAGTCTCCTATCTCTCAAATAAAGCGTCTAGTAGCTCGTTCCCACTCCCGAACTTGCATCTCTATTCTTCCTTTTTCTCGGTCCCCGAGAGGTCCTTGGCCTAGGAATGTCAAATAAGTCGGTTTGAGCCCGTCCTAGCTCGGGTATAACGCGTGCCGGTGGCTCGATCAAACTAGTCTCCCTCAAAGATGCCCTAGCATTTCTCTCTTGTCTCAAGGCCTCTCTGCGAGCCATCACATCTGGATCATCCCTCATAGCAGCTCTCCGGATCGCTTGCCTCCGATAGTCCTCATCAACATCGCCAGTAACATTATCTGGGTTCCCCTGAGCCTTTGTATCTCTGAAAGACCCATTTGGTCGGGTAGTTTACTCAAGGTATTCCGACGGCCGGCCTCTATTATCAGCTGCACGGGGACCCACTGTTGCTCCTCATACAGATCAAATACTCCGTGGTCAAGAATGTAATCCCTCTGGCCTGTCGAAGGAGTGTTCGTGTGGGAAGAAAGCCCTCCAGAAAGGATCTGTTAAAAAACTGCACAGTCTAGGGCTCGGTCATGTCCATTGGAACAACATCAGTTGTCAGCCTCTCTCTCAAAACCCGAACAATCTGCTGAGGATACCCATACTTTGCACCTTCACCAATGATGGGATGCATAAAGAAGATACTTGCGATCTGGCGGCGACTACCCGGACCCATCCTGAATATCTCTCATGGTGCACGGCCCACGCCGGAATCCAGAAGTTCAGATCAGTAGTCTCGTACTGCATCAACCTCATCTGCCAGTTATCAGCGGCCGCATCTCTCAACACTCTGTGTTGCCCTGTCACCCAAGGCATGTCAATTTGACCCGCTGGAAGTGGCATGATCAAGCGTAGCCTCTCAGAAATCCATAAAGACAATAAACTGGGGCTACCCGCACCCATGAAATCTGATCCTCCTGCTAGTCTATCGAGGCCGTGGTAGGTCTCGGCCCAACGGCGACGGTATAATGTCCATCTCCCCTTGCCCAGAGCGGATTCGACAAAGGTCCACACCTCGGTCACCCCTGAGTTGCCTGACAACCTCTAACAATGTGCCCGGACAGACTCCGATGTACCCACATAAATAATGAGCCGACAATCTAAACAGCATAAACATGTCCAGAGATGTGGAAAAATCGAACAACTCAGGACTGGATAAGCGCAACCTAGCCATCCGGGTCAAGTCTACGAATCCATCATCCAGAATCATAGATGACACCTGATCTGCGGGCAAGCACAAGAAAGTTGATAATTGCCCTGTAATTGACCGTCCGTCCCGAGGAAATGCTACGAGCCTACGCCTCGCCCGAACTGTCAATGCTCTGAAATCCTCCATGGTCGGCGTCAGATCATTATACGACAAAGTGAAAACATGCCGCTCCGAATCCCAAAAGCAGGATGCAGCCCGGAGCAAATCCCAATCAACCCTCCAATCTTTTAATGACCAAAGACACGGCATACTGTACCTCCCATCAACGAGCTCTCTATGATGCTTTCGATGATAATGTGAAATTTCAAGGAAGTCTTGACGAAATTGATACTCCCGGGAAGCCACTTCTCTGTTATAATGTTCCATCATGATTGAAAGTTCCAACCTTGGTCACAGAAATCGCTTGTCTGTCAAGCTGGGGCTGATGGTGTTCTCCTACTGAAAAGGCAGTGTCTACAAATGAATCTTGAGCTAATTTAAAAGTGACCTGTTATGAGCTTCATCAAGTCGTGCTACACAACTTTCCCAGCAGGCACGTCATGTCAGGCGACACATCTAGTCAACATCAGACAACATCAAAAGTTCCTGCAAGTTTTCCCCCCAGGGCACTTCCCGACTCGCCGTCGCTGCAATACACCTCCCATCCTCACACACATTCACATGTAAATGCACGGGAGAGGGTCACCCCACCATATGTATCACTATACACACTCACCCGATACAGTTCCACCATCTCATGTACAAACCCGGCAAAGCCGACCATTCAATACAATGATCACATGTCTTTCATTCAATCATCATCCCGTTCCCGGAGCGGATGGATTCGTGCAAACAAGCTAACATAGTTTAATCTTTGCTAACAGAATAGCATAGTCAGATATAGTGCTTGGAGTGTTGTTTCCCTTGCAGGCACAAGGATCAACTGAGCATTACCAAATCTCAAGGACTGCCCCTCGAAGCAAAACCGAGACAAAAAATCCAAATCTATCAGTCTCCCCAGCAATGTGCATCCAGGTCATCGGCCCCGCCGCCAAAGCACCAGCAAAAGTTTGTTCCTTAGCAAACAAAATCCACGCCCCATCAAGCAAAGTTCAAGACTCCAAAGTCAACCAACCGTCAACAAAGACCGTCCCGCACCCTAAAAATTCATCAACAGTAGTAGCATCAGCCCCGCCGGCAGCTACAAACTTCCACGATCAGCAATGGCATGAGTCCCTCCGGCAGCTACAGTCGTCAGCAGCAGTAGCATCAGTCCCTCCGACAGCTACAAGGTAAGCACAGCACAGGTATGAAACCATATCTCGTTCAAATTGTCAAATCATCATATCCGGTATTCTCGAAAAATCATTTTCTTCAGGTCATCTCGCACAATCGGGTTCAGACGCCTCCCAGCTTGATCTTCCATCGGGTTGACGCCTCCTAACGATCTTCCAGGTTCGAGACGCCTCCCAGCTGATCTTCCACCGGGTTCGACGCCTCCCAACAGTCTTCCACTGGGTTCAGACGCCTCCCAACAGTCTTCCATCGGGTCCAGACGCCTCCCAACAGTCTTCCACTGGGTTTAGACGCCTCCCAACAGTCTTCCATCGGGTCCAGACACCTCCTAATAGTCTTCCATCGGGTTCAGACGCCTCAGCGATCTTCCACCGGGTTCGGGACGCCTCAGCGATCTTCCATCGGGTCCCGACGCCTCTAACGATCTTCAACCGGGTTCAAACGCCTCCTTACAGTCTTCCACCGGGTTCAGTCGCCTCCCAACAGTCTTCCACCGGGTTCAGACGCCTCCCAACAGTCTTCAACTGGGTTCAGACGCCTCCTAACAGTCTCATTTGGGTCAGACACCTCCGAATAGTCTGAACTAAGACCGGCTTGAGTCCCTCCAGGGATACATAGAAATCCTTTCTCCAAAGGTCCAGCCATCCGATCTCCTAGATCATTGTCCAGCTATCCACCTTATCCCCAGCCGCTCATTGGGATTGGGTCTTATTTTATCGACAACCTCACTTCTTCCATAAGTGACGTTGCTGAGGGGCTCTGTAAGTACGCCAATCCAATTTGCTACCCTTTTAGGTGCATTTTAATACGATAAAATGTCATTAAGGGGCATTTTGGTAAATTCCCGGTCTATTCTGAGACTTCCGGAAACATTCCATAAGTTTCTCGCGAAGGAAGTACCTTTTAGTACTTTGCTCACGCTAAAGGACCTACAGGGAATAAACCTTTTTGGACCTTCTGGGTATTTACTCAGAATATTCCAGAAACTGGTTTTGGCGCCAAAAGCTGTTGGTGACACCTTGTGTCACGCGACAAATCGAGGCTTGGAAAATGGTTACAGAAGGTCGTGCGACACACTGTGACCATCAACTGCAGCCTATAAATAAGACCCTACCCCTCTCAGAAATGGATCCCAACTTTCACATACTGTTACTTTGCCAAAATTGGAGCGTAACACACACACTAAACATGCACCTCTCTCTCTCCTAACCAAAATCCCTCTAACCCTCTCTCAATTCCCTCCAATTTCCACCTAAATTCATCCACCAATACTTGGATCCTCCTTCCATCCATCCTTCTCATTTCAGTTCGCCCCAGAAGCAGTTGATTGAAGAATTTTATACCAAACTTGGTATAAAATTCGTGGATACTACAAGGGTAACCCCTCAATCCCATCTCTCTCTCTCTTACTTTGCAATTTCTATAGTCCAATTGTCTTGTTCTCTTCTGATCTCAGTAATTCGACTCCATCTGTCGTGATTATTGAGATCCAATCGCAATCTCTCTGTTTAACACTGTTGCTTTGAATAATCAAGTGCTTATTGTTTGATCCTTGTGGAAATTGGTGTTTAATTACCAAGGGAGTGTGGATCTTCCCATATCCACACCCCCTTGGTCGAATTGTTGTTAATTGTTCATTTCAAGGTTGAACTGATTGAATAATTGGATCTGTTTTGATTGTTGGTGTTTCTATGTTCAAATATGTAAGTCTCTGTAGATGGACACTATGTGTCACGCGACACATCGTGACTGGTTAGATCCTGTGTCACGCGACATATCTAGCCAGGCATGCTATGTGTCACGCGACACATCTTATTCATTTGCAGGGATCCATTTCCTTTGTAATCTGTTCTGATCTGTTGTATCTGGGATGTAACCTCCCTAAATAAAGGGCTCACAAGTTGTAAGATTCCAAGTTCAAATTAATAAAATACATGTTTACTACATTTGTTCATTATCAATGTTTGCACACGCTTTTGGATTACTTGAATGTTTAATTAGAAAGACTCGTCTACGAATGAGGCGTGTTGGGTGAACTCTCAGTTCTTCCCAACACGTAACCTGACCCCCGGAGCCATTGTCTCTCAAAGGTTTTTCAAAGTGTACCTTTAAACATGGCGTGGCGACTCCTTCTTTTTCATCATCGAAAAAACCAAAATTTTTTCTCGCCACGCCATGTTTAAAGATACACTTTGAAAAACCTTTGAGAGAGAATGGTCCCTGCAGGAGTCGAGGTTACGTGTTGGGATGAGCGGGGTTCACCCAAGCACGCCTCAAATCCGCTCAGAACGAGTCTTTCTAATTAAACATCCAAGTAATCCAAAAACGTGTGCAAACATTGATAATGAACAAATGTAGTAAACATGTATTTTATTAATTTGAACTTGGAATCTTACAACTTGTGAGCCCTTTATTTAGGGAGGCCACATCCCAGATACAACAGATCAGAACAGATTACAAAGGAAATGGATCCCTACAAATGGATAAGATGTGTCGCGTGACACATAGCATGCCTGGCTAGATATGTCGCGTGACACAGGATCTAACCAGTCACGATGTGTTGCGTGACACATAGTGTCCATCTGCAGAGACTTACAGATTTGAACACAGAAGCACCAACAATCAAAACAAATCCAATTATTCAATCAATTCAACCTTGAAATGAACAATTAACAACAATTCGACCAAGGGGGTGGGGTAGCTCGGGGGCGTCTTGGGAGTGCTCGGTAGGGCTTCAGAGTACCACGAGGGGCTTCGGAATGCCCCGAAGGGAACCGAAAGGGACCGGGATTGCCCCAAAGGGTCTTAGAAGGGGGCCAGAAGGCTGGGGGGAGAGAGAGAAGAAAGGAGGTGTGTGAAAAATGAGAGGGGGAGCCCTCTATTTATAGGGGTCTGAAAATGGCAAGGTTTGTCATGGGACACAGTCTGCCATTACCATTTTTTTGATTTTCCTGGATTTATGGAAATATTGTGGACTTTATGGGGATTTTATAATTATGATGTCTGGGCGCAAAGTGGTCCGCACGGACCAATCTGCAGTCCCAATATTTTCCAAAATTCCCAAAAAGTTCTTTTTGGCTTTTTTTTATCCCAGAAAGGTCTCACCTTGGTTTGGTTGGTGGTTTTGGGGAGTTTTTGAAGGCTACGGGTGTTCAGGATCACGTTTGTGTGAGTCTGTGGTGTTTCCCGTGCGTCGAAAAGGAGCAATCCAGATTTGGGTACTTACAGAAGCCCCTCGACGACGTCACTTACGGAGGAAGTGGGGTCGTAGATAAGATAAGGGTCCTGAATCAGGATCGCTGGCTGGGAGAGAAGGTCACCGTGTAGGTTAGTTCGTGAGGACGTGGTAGTGTCCTAAGGTGACCACTTCGGTCGGCTGTCAGGACTTGGTAGTGTCCTAAGGTGACCGCTTGGGTCAGCTGGCTGGACCTTTTGACAGGATTGTGAATGTGTGGTGCCCAAGATCGCGGCTCTCTTTTCCTTATTTTTATGTTGGAACCGCTTTCTCGTTTAAGGGGTCACCGCCTCATATCGGTTTGAAGACATCCGGTTTAAATTGAAAAACGGAGTCGCCACACCATTTTGATTTTCTCAAAACTTTGAAAAAAAGGATTTGGGTCCGGAGGTTAAGTTACCCCTTGGGAAGAACGTTTGACCTTCACCCAAGGAGCCTTGCCGAAGCAAGTCTTCCAAGATCCGATTTTCGTGCTTGCTTTTGTGCTCTCGTGTGTGTGTGTGGTTTGAAAAGGGAGGGAATGTGCCAAGTGGTCTTCCGGACGTATAAACCATGAGTTGGTTATCGCTCGGGATTCCTTGGATTTTGATATGCTCGGGACTTTGATCCCGTGCTCATCTTGGACTTACGACCATCATTATGAGACCTTGAGTCACATGTGATCGATATAGGGACACCTCTTTTATAGTCAAAGAATGAGACTCTTTAGAAAGGAAGGACCTTTGCTCATCAATCCTACATCTTGAGTCGATTTGAGCTTGATAGGGACATTTATGCTCGTCTCAAGTGATGATCGGAGATGTAGGGGCTCAAGTTCATCCTTTTCTAAAGGAATATCTGGCTATGGCATCTTTATGTGGAGGAAATGATATAAAGATAGGACCTTTACACCATTACGCCCCAAGAGATGCTTCAAGTACCAAAGGGGACTAAGGGGAGGGGTATAAAGATTGGATCTTTATACTCATCCTATGCCTTTTTGTGCCTTAATAAGGTCACTAGGCAATCCTTGGAGAGTGATCCAACCATGAGGGACATGGGGAATGCATTTTAAAGTAAAGATGACATTTTATGCTAACATGTGTAATGAACATGATGCAAGCTAGGGCTAGGAATGAAAAGAGAGGACCTTTATGGCTTTCCTATGTCCTTTAAGAACCATTTAGGTGGAAAATCCTTGGAAGCAAGGTCTATGGGAAGGGGGATGACATTTATGAATAAAGATGATATTTTTAATGTAAAAGATGATATTTTTATATGAAAAAGATGCTATTTTCACATCATCATGTGAAAAATCCACCCTAGAACAAGCCATTTGAGGTCTTATTGTTCATCCTTGGGATGGATTCTCCATGAATCCTATGTGATATGGGAATGGGGGTATTATGATCTACATGAATAAATATTTGATTTTTATGGCAATAAATCAAATATAAAGCAAGTAGATGGCAATATAAATAGCAAAGAGAAATATAGCAAGTATTACAAGTATATTTTAAAGAGAAGAGGATGAGAGGTTACCAATGGTGGTGTTCCTCTATCTCCCTTGAAGATTTCCTAAGGAAGGAGCAACTTTGGAGGGGTTTTGGAGAGGAGGGAGGTGATTTTGAGTAGTTTCAGATTTCTGGAAATTCGTGTTTGTATTTTGGCAGAGTAACAGTGCTCAAAATTCTATCAAAAATGAATAGAGGAGGCCTCTATTTATAGGCAGTTTTGTGCTTCCTAATGAAGCTCTGCGGCTGTAACCTTTGGCTAATGAAGCCGTGCGGTCTTATCCATTAGTGACTCAGCCTATTTCTAGAACCATGCAAGGTGGCATTCTAGAAGCTCTTTTCCAGCGAGGGACTACGTGGAATTTTAATTTCTAACAAGTCCTTCACCCCTTGGAAGGTTTGGGAAAGTTCCCAAATTGCCCCTGAACTTTAGGAAAGTCCGGGGAATTGCCGAGAAACTTAACCGGAAGGCAGGAGCCAGATTTGGGTACTTATAGAAGCCCCTCGGCAATGTCACTTGCAGGGCGAGTGGGGTTGTCGATAAAAAAGGATCCAATCTGGCGAATTGCCGAGACGGATTGGGTGACCACCTTGGTCGAATGGCTGAACCATTGGAAGGCTACCTACGTATCCCGGGGGAATCAAGCCATGATCGTAGTTCAGAAAATATCCACTGGGGAAAGGGGTGTCTTATGTGACGAATTGGCTGAACCTAAAGTAGACTACCTACGTATCCCGAAGGAATCAAGCCAGGCCATAGTTCGGGATCCACTGGGGAATGGTGAAGATAAACTTGTCTCTTGCTAGGAAGATGGAAGGAAAGTGACCTAGGAGGTCAGATGGCTGATCCTACTGGAGATATGCTAGGTGAAGGAAGTGACCAATGTGGTCGGGTAGTTGGACCTTCATGAGGGGCTACTTCACCACTGAGGAGTGATGAAAGACAAGGGTGACCATTGTGGTCGGATGACTGGACCTTTATGAAAGGCTCATGCACCACTAAGGAGTGATGAATGAAAAGGGTGACCAATGTGGTCGGATGGCTGGACCTTTATGAAAGGCTCATGCACCACTGAGGAGTGATGAATGAACAGGGTGACCAATGTGGCCGGATGGCTGGACCTTTATGAAAGGCTACCTACGTATCCCGGAGGAATCAAGCCTTGGTTGTAGTTCAAGTCTCACTAGATAGTCATGGACGATGTCTAGGATCCTTGAGGTTTTGACGATTAATGGAGGAGTCACCTGATTTGACAATTAATGGAGGTTGTCACCTGATTTACAATTAATGGAGGTTGTCACCTGATTTGACAATTAATGGAGGTTGTCACCTGAAGAAACTAAAGCTTACATCGCTATCGAGGAGATAGAGGTGACTAAAGTTGGAAAAACTAAAGCGTACTTCGCTATCGAGGGGATAGAGGTAGCTAAAGTTGGAAAAACTAAAGCGTACTTTGCTATCGAGGAGATAGAGGTAGCTAAAGTTTGGAAAACTTGAGCGTACTTCACTATCTATAGGATAGAGGTAGCTAAAGTTGAGGAACTGAAGCGTACTTCACTATCTATGGGATAGAGGTAGCTAAAGTTGGGAAACTTGAGCGTACTTCACTATCTATGAGATAGAGGTAGCTAATGTTTGGAAACTTGAGCGTACTTCACTATCTATGAGATAGAGGTAGCTAAAGTTTGGAAGAACTGAAGGGTACTTCAATATCTATGGGATAGAGGTAGCTAAAGTTGGGGAAACTTGAGCGTACTTCACTATCTATGAGATAGAGGTAGCTAAAGCTTGGAGAAACTGAAGCGTACTTCACTATCTATGGTATAGAGGTAGCTAAAGTTTGACAGACTGAAGCGTACTTCACTATCTATGGGATAGAGGTAGCTAAAGTTTAGAGTTTTGGTTGGATTTGACCTCCGTCCTAAGGGGCTTGGGATGGAGACCAGGTATGTTGAGGTGGCGGTTCTGGAGTGCATGCAGGGGTTTGCTGCCAATGAGGTGGCCCTTCCACCGCCCGCGATAGCTTTTCTATGGTTGATCTTTGTCGAGTCACCATTTTTGCAAACTCTGGGACGCTGGCAATGTTTTGCCTGCTTGACTCTTTGGAGAACTTGGATGAGGTTGGGGCGGTCTCTTGGGGTGAGGCCGGATTGGCTGAGCTCTACTTCTCCTTGGATATGTACAGCCGGAACAAGGCTGCTTCGATGGACTGTTTTTCTTTTGCTTTGGAGGTATTCTCACTTTCTTTTCTCTCTTTTACTCTTCTGTCTTGAGACTTTATGAGAGAAATGACCTTTTTATGTTTTGAACATGCAGGTCTGGTTTTGCGAGGTGATTGGGTTCTTTCCTTGGAACCAACAGAGTGATCTGGAGATCTTCCCGGCCATGATTCGCTGGAGGGGAGAGGCTAGAGATAAGTTCACCGGGAAGACCCGAATTACTTTTGATTACAAGATGGTGAGACCGGTCATCAACAGGGATGGTCATGAGGGGGTGGATTTCTATCCTTGGGGGAGGTACCCGGAGGTTTTTCTAGGGGATGCCTTGGAGGCGACTAGGCAGAGGAGGTGGCTGACGGGGCTGACTTGTGATGTCATTTACTTGGGGGATCGCTTCTCCAGGCAGCATGGCTTTGTCCCTCCTTTGGATGCTATCACTCCTCATGACCCTCCACCGCTTATGCTGCAGCCTAGGAACTGGTCAGCTGATGAGATAGTGAGGTATCAGGCTGGCGTGGCGGCCGAGGAGTATTTCGACTTTGCTACCCCATACGCCACCTTTGTGGAGCAGCGGTTGAGGACATCGCAGAAGCTAGTGAAGATGGCCGTCACTCAGGGGTATGGGAAGGCGAGCCGGCGATCCGCCTATGCCTCCTGCTCATCTCTCCTATGTGGTAAGCGGGGTACCAAGGAGGTTCATGGTGCCTGTTCCCGACACGAGGGAGCCCCAGTATACTCTACCACCTGACAGCACTGTAAGTATCTTTAGGGTCTTTTCCCTTTTTGGATTTCTTTACTTTCTGCGATTTTGAACTTTTATCAAGATTTTCTGAGTTTTTCTTCTCTTTTTTCGTAGGTCCCTGCTCGTACTTATGATGGACTGGTACGACAGAACAGAGGTTGGAGGGATGTGTGCCGGTCCCTGCTGAGGAAGTTGGCCTGCGCTTCCAGGGCTGGGGCAAATGTGCAGGAGCCCGTGTGCAAGAGGAGGCACGTTGGGAGCACAACCTCTACCTCGTCAGCCTCAGAGTATCCAACCTCCTCTACCAGCGCTATGCCTCGGGGACAGGGGCCCAACACGAGCGTGCAGGCGGTGGCGGAGTATGAACATGTGAATGTCAATCTGTCTGACGTGAGTAACGACGAGGACTTGATGAGGGATCCTAGCTTCTACGAGCTAAGCAGTGACGACGAGGAGTCGGAGGCTTAGGATTCCTTAAGTTGATCTATGAGAGGAGAGAAACAAACAATGAACACTTTTATGCACATTTTGTTTATTTTTCGTTTTATTTGGGCGCCAAGGAGGCGAAGATAATGTAATGGTATTTTATTTGCTTTTCTTATTTATGGTTAATGTTTTTGCATATTACTTGAGCCTCGGGGCGGCTTTTTTGCTTGGAAATGGGGCTGAAATTGGGCAAAAATGGTTTTCGATGGCAATGTAATTGTATGGATGGTGTTTGGACATGATTTTATACAGGTTTCATTGAGAAAGTGGGGGTGAGAACTCCACTTGGGCAGCAGCAAGAGCTGCTGCAGATTTTTTTCTGCGCAGAAGCAAAGACGCCGTCCAGGCAGGTCTGGGCAAATGTAGCCGTGCGGCTGGAAGTTTTGTCTGAACTAGTTTTTTTTCAAATAAAATCAAAGGATGGCCTTTTCATTTCATTTTCACCCTAGACATGTCCCAACTGATCCCAAAGCATATTTTTGGCCAAAAGTCATCAACTTTGATCAGCACGATGGAGAAACCCGTCGAGATTGCAAAAGGGGAAAAGAGACCGTTTTCTGTCCGATCTTCAATCTTGGATGAGGCACAACTTTCAATCTAACAAGGGGCTATTCGATACCACCTTCAATATTAAGTCTTTACGGCATTTGAAGGATCTCCCGCCCGATTGGGACCTTTTGAGAGCCGCAGCAAGGTTTTGGGACGTTTGGAGACATGTTTACTGCTTTTCTTACAATGAACTCGTCCCAACCTTTGAAGACTTCCGGGCATTGATTGGGGGTCCAGAAATTGAGGCCGTCTCGATTCCTCTGACCGGAGTCGTGCCGGTGACTGTAAAGTTGGCATCTTTTCTGCAAATTTCTCTCGAAGAGGCCGAGGGAATGATGGTAGCTCCTAACAGGATTGACCTTTCTGATATCCCGGGCAGGTTTAGGTCTCCGGATACGGCTACGACCCCGGTGGCTATGGATGCCTTCATCCTCTGCGTGTTCTCGTTTCTGTTCACTGCTGAGTCCGTAGGGGTCTGTCATGGTGGCCTTTTGGACATGGTCAGGGATTGCAGGGCTGGGAAGGACATCGTCTCGCTGGTTTTGGGTGAGACTCTGTATGGCATCGATAGGATGGCTAGGGGAGACCATTTTATGAGGTCTGGGAGCCCAGCGGTGCTGAATTTATGGTTACAGGAGAGGCTTGGGGTTTTACCGGGGCTTCACTGAGTGGGTGATTTCTCAGAGGGGTGCACCTAGGCAACATGACCAGGGTAGCTGGGAGCTGATGATGGTTAGGTTGTCCACCTCGGACATTCACTGGTGGGTGCCTCATTGGAGGTTGCAGACCCGGAGGACATTTCAGGAGTCCTACATACTGAGGGTTCCGAGGCTGTCTTGGTCATCTTTCTACATCCCCTGCTTAGTGTCCAAGCATTTTGGGATCTTACAAGAGCCTCTGGATGATTGGAAGGACATCAGTACCATGGAGGTAGTGCCTTTTGACATGAGGGATCCAGCCAACTTCTCATTTTTCTCAAGGGCTTGGACCTATGCTGCTTTCCCACCCAGGGCTATTCTCAAGAGCAGGAAGAGTACCATCTTGACCACGGCCTACTTGGACTGATACGAGAAGGAGATGGGGGCGACTCAGGTCATTTTGGGAGAGAGACGTCAGGCTTTATTGGGGGGCGCGTGACTCAAGCGGGACTACGAGGGAGGCGAGGCCAGGGCTAGTTCCCATAACCAGTCGGGTGACCTTATCAGGGATATGGAAGCTCGATATGAGAGGCTATCGGAAGTCGCTCCCCTTACTGAGGCTCAGAGGGAGGAGGTAAGGGCTCGTGCCAGGGTAGAGAAGGCACTTATTGACACGGGTTTGGTGGAGGCTCCAGTGAGGATACCCGAGATTGGGATGAGGGAGACCGACATCATTGAGAAAAAGAGGAAGAACACTCTACGGGGTCGAGGTGAAGGGAAGAAGAACAAGGAAGACTCAGCGAATGACATCATGGAAACTTAGATGTCTTATTTATTGTTTAGACCAAACCATTTCTGGATGCCTACGTTCCCCTTTTTCAAGAAAGACTAAGGGGCTCAGATCTTCGTAGTTCATTCTGGTGAACTATCGAGATTTTTGTTTTTTTTTTTGGTTTTTTTTTTTTATTTTTTTTATGTGCGGCCTCGTCTTTTGCCTAGACCGCCCTTTTTTGGGGTTTTCAGCCTAGCTGGGCATTACTCTTTTTGCACTATGTATTTTTCTTCTTTTTTTATTTTATATATTTTTTCTTTTTTTAGACATAATACATGCGGAGCCTATCACCGTTGACCGGGTGGACAAATGGATTGCCGTCCAGGTCCGCAAGCTTCATTGCTCCTCCCGAGAGTATTTTCTGCACCACATACGGGCCAATCCAAACGGGTTCTCATTTTCTCAGGGGGTTGTCTCTGGTGGGGGGCTTCACTTTCAGCACTAGGTCACCTTCTTTGATGTCCCTGGCCTTGACTTTTTTGTCGAATGCCCTGGCCATTCGCCTTTGGTAGGCTCGGGTGTGCTCCATGGCTTTTAACCTTCTCTCATCAAGCAGGGCCAATTCGTCGTGCCGGCTGCGCAACCACTCTACTCTGTTGACACTGTTTTCCAGGAGGACCCTTAGTGACGGGATTTCCAACTCCACTGGAAACACTGCTTCCATCCCGTAAGTTAGGGCAAAGGGAGTTTCTCCCGTGGCTGTTCTGACAGACGTCCTGTAGTCCCAGAGTGCCAGATGCAGCTTCTTAGGCCAGTCACGACCACGGGTGGCCATTTTCCAGATAATCCGCTCGAGTGTCTTATTGGCAGCTTCTACTGCTCCATTGGTCTGAGGTCTGTACGGGGATGATTTGTGGCTAGTGATTCTGAATTCTGACATCAATCTATCGCAGTCCCCTTCAAAGTGCGACCCATTATCTGAAATGACCTCATTGGGCACCCCATATCTGCACATAATGTTTTATTTGATAAACTGGGCCATCTTCTTGGAAGTGAGGACCTTGTAGGACTTGGCTTCTACCCACTTTGTGAAGTAGTCGACTGCCACTAACACAAATTCATGCCCATTGCTTCTTGCCGGGGCTATCTTCCGTATCACGTCAATACCCCAAGTTGCAAATGGCCAAGGAGTCGTCATGCAGTACAGGTCATGAGGCGGGAGATGGTTGAGGTTAGCAAACCGTTGGCATTTGTCGCATGCTCGGACATGCTGGACACAGTCTATTTCCATGGAAATCCAGTAGTAGCCCATTCTGAGGATCACTTGCATCAATGCTCTGGCATTCATATGAGGACCGCAGGGTCCGTTGTGGACTTCGGTCATTAACTCTCTGGCCCTTTCTTGGGTAACACACAAGAGGAGTGGTCCTTGGTATCGTTTCTTGTACATATCGTCCCCTAGGATGACATAGTGGGAGGCCAACCGTTTCAGGGCTTGCAAGCTCTTGGCTTTAATGCCTTCCCTTGGTCTACCTTCTTCATCTCTGAAAGCTGACTCCCCATCTTTGAGGAACTGGTAAATCTGACTGTACCAGGGTTCTTTGACGGGCTCGGGTCCCAGGTCTATTTCACAACAGGAGGTGGCCTCATGTCATATAGTTGATGTCATACTCAGCTAAGAAGAACGACCACTTTGCTAGACGCATTGAAAGGGAAGGCTTGTCGAAGATATACTTGATGGGGTCCATTTTCAAGACCAAGTTCATAGAGTGGGCTTGCATGTAATGCTTCAGCTTACCGACTACCCAGACCAGTCCTGCACAAGTCTTTTCGCACACTGAGTAATTGAGCTCACTTCCTTGCAGCTTTCGGCTGACAAAGTAAATGGCATTTTATACCCGAGAGTCTTTCTTCTCCTAAGCAAGCATAGCCCCAACTGCCGTATCAGTGACAGTGAGATAGAGCAGAAGAGGTTTCTGTTCATGTGGGGGGCATAGCACCGGAGGATGTACTAGGTATGCCTTGATTTGGTCAAAGGCATCTTGGCATTCCTCAGTCCATTCTGTGTCTGCATTCTTCTTCATGATCTTGAAGATGGGCTCACACATGGTAGTCAGCTGGTTGACAAAACGGCTGATGTACTGTAATTTTCCCATAAAGCTCTTGACCTCTGTCTGGGTTCGAGGTGGCCTCATGTCCATAATGGCCTTGATCTTTCGGGGATCGACTTCAATACCTCATTCCGTGACCATATATCCAAGCACCTTTCCCCTTGTCACTCCAAAGGTGCATTTGGCAGGGTTTAGTCTCATGGAATGCTGTCTCAACCTCTCAAAGAACTTTCGCAGGTCGACAAAGTGCTGTCCATCCTCATCTTTGGAATGGATTATCATGTCATCGACATAGACCTCAATTTCCTTGTGGATCATGTCGTGAAAGAGTGCGGTCCCTGCCCTCTGATACGTAGACCCGACATTCTAAAGCCCGAAAGGCATTACCGTATAGCAGTACGTTCCCCACGGTGTGGTGAAGGTTGTCTTTTCTTGGTCCTCCTTGGCCATCTTGATCTGGTTGTAGCCAGCAAAGCCATCAACGGAGGATTTGACTTCGTAGTTAGCAGTGGCGTCCACTAGAATGTCTATGTTCGGCAAGGGATAGTCGTCTTTGGGGCTGGCCTTGTTCAGATCCCGAAAATCTACACAGTAACGCACCTTCCCATTGGCCTTAGTCACAGTCACGATGTTGGATAACCATGTCGGATATTCAATGACCCGGATGAATCCTACCCGCAGGAGCTTCTCAATCTCTTCTTTGACCTGTAGAGACCACTCTGGCTTGATCTTTCTCAGTTTCTGCTTTACTGGCTTGGCATATGGTGCTAGAGGGATTCTCTGCTCCACAATCAAACTATCTAGCCCCGGCATATCCCTGTATGACCATGCAAACACGTCCATGTATTCTCTGAGCAGATTGACCAGTCTGTCCCATTCAACCCCCTGGAAGAAGTTCCCAATTTGTGTCTCTTTAGGTTCCTCGACAGTACCCAAGTTAACACTTGTCAAAACCTCCTCGGCAGCTTGGGCCCGGTTTTCCTCTTTGTCTGTAACCTGCTTAAAGATTTCTTTAATGTATTGTTCGTTTAGTGTGTTTGCATCTTGTTCAAATGATTCATTATTAACTGTTGTTAAGTTATTAGTTAATTTATCATTTGTTAAGTTGGCAATAAAGGGATACTCAGAAAGATATATCATTTCATTCAAAGCGAAAGGAAAGATGACATTGGCTACATGTTCATAATCCTCAGGCGTGAGGCCTTCGGATGACTCAGGGGACTGGAATTCAAAGACTCCTGACTCACATGACTCTTAACCCTAACGACTCTGGACCCTACACTACTTATTGACTCGAAGTGTTTGACACGGATTGGGTAGGGTTTACTCTTTTGCCGTTGCCACAGGGAGTAGCGGTCTTGTCGGCCGTTCCCATCTGCTTGTGCATCCTGTGAATCTTCACTGCCTTTGCTGACATCATTCCCATGGGGGATGTTCGACTGATCTGGCGCAATCTCCTTTCCGAATCTGATCACATCCATTTGTACCTCTGGGGTAATGGGACCGGTTGCACATTCGGCATCCGAGAGATAGCTTTCTCCATCAAAGTCTTCTGGCTCGTTCACTCTTCTTTCCACATTCTTCCAAACAGGGGGTTGGGACTGATCTTCATGAATAGTAAGAGCCATCACGAACACATTATGCTCACCGTGAGTGATGAAGGGTTCCGAAGAGACTTCCATCATCATAGCTTAGCTTACTTCTGCCTCACAATCTTCGTAAGTGAGTCTTCCTTCTATAATCTTGACTATGGTCACTGGCTCAAAATCACAAAAGAGAGGTCTGGCCTTGACAACATTAACGAAGTCGGTCCCTATTATAGGTCCAAATTGCCCTTCCATGGCGGAGGCATCAATCAGATCTTTCCACTCTCTCTGCAATTCAACATAAGGAACATTGAATTCCAGGATGTCTATGATCTTTGGATTCCCGAAACCAGCTGCATTTGTCTCTCCAAACTCAATCATATTGACTCGGTTATTGGCAGGAAGAGGATTCTTGACTACATTGGGACCCCGAGGTGGTTCAAGCTTGCCTTCTTCAATCAGGCGAGAAATCAAGAATTTAAGGTAAGTACAATCATTGGTATTATTCCCATGATATTTGTGAAAGCGGTAGTGTTTGGTTTCATCCATTCTAACGCTAGGGTTCTTTGGTTTCCAATTTTCCAAAGGTCTAATGAGTCCTTCGGCCACCAAACCATCGAATACTTTCTCTAGTGGCATTCCAAAATCTTCGGAAGTGTAGAAACGGGGTCTTGGTTTCACAGCGGTTTGGCCTGAACCTTGTCCAACCTTCTCATTCTGGATATAATTGACTGCACCAACCGTTTCTTTTCCCTTTACGGTGACGGCGGGGGTGTTTGAGACTGGTGCTTTGTACCGGTAAGAGTTACCTGTTCCTGTGACTGGAGCCATGCTGAAGGCATTTTCAAACTTAGTACTGGCATTTACCATTGCCCGAAGATCAGGATAATAATAATTGCCAATCTGGACCCTTAACTGAGGCTTCAGGCAGGACTGGAAAATCTCCATCTGTTCCTCTTCATTCAACGGAGTCATCATTTCACTAAGTTTCCAATTCCACCTCTTGTAGAATTCACTTACTGGCTCGTCTGGGCGCTGCAGAGTGCCTTGTAGGTCATTCCTGCTGGTTTCCCAATTCAAGTTAGCCTTGTACTTTTCCATGAACGCTTCCTTGATCTGGTCCCATGTGGCTCGGGCCTCTGGCTTCACATGCAGGAACCACCTAAGAGCTGAACCCTTTAATGATAGTTGGAAGTGATCGGCCATTTGCTGATACGTACAATCCTTAGCCCTCATGGCAAGAAGGTAGCTTTCAATGTGAGTCCGAGGGCAATCTGTGCCGTTGAACTTTTCAATCTCGGGCATTCAAAATTTTGGAGGAAGAGGGACAATTTTGCTGGGATCAGTGATCTGGTATGCTGCCTTCTTGGTGCTCAGTTCCCCGAATTTCTCTTGCATGGACTTAACTTGTTCCATCAGCCAAGTCATGTTGGGGTCAGGTGACGGTTTTGGATTGTTCGATTCTGAAGCAGGCTTATCAGATTTGGGTGGCAGGATAGTGGGTGGCACATTGGTAGCTGGTACCATGGCTTGGGAATCTTTCGAAGGGAAGTAAGTGTAAACTTGACCTGGTCCCGTGTTTCCGTGAGGCTGGCCGGAGGCATAGGAATTAGGTTCATAGTTACCGGGGTAAGGAAAGGAATAAGGAACCTCGTGGGGTCCTGTTGGCAAGGTTGGGGGTGGAAGATCTGCTGTGGCAGGGCATAGGTTAAAGAGATCATTGGATTGGTTCTGAGGCCTGGAGACCCGTATTTCCGTGAGGCTGGTCGGAGGCATAGGAATTAGGTTCATAGTTACCGGGGTAAGGAAAGGAATAAGGAACCTCGTGGGGTCCTGTTGGCAAGGTTGGGGGTGGAAGATCTGCTGTGGCAGGGCATAGGTTAAAGAGATCATTGGATTGATTCTGAGGCCTGGAGATTGTCTGAGATGGCCCAAACTGAGGAGGGGGAGTGAATCCCATAGGATAGTGCAGAGACTGAGTAACTGGGATAGCCGTGGCATTTGCTCTCTGTTGGTAGGGAACAAAGCTGGGTCTTATCTGAGGAGGCGAGGGCGTTGGAACCCTGATGGCCTGGGATGTTGGAAAGGACTGAAAAGGGGTAGTCCTTGGCAAGGGATCATATGTGGATGAAGGAGGGCATTGGTTATAGGCTGGGGGAGCTGAGATTGCTGATTCTGGAGTCTCATCTTCTTCCATAACCAGGGAACCGTTGGACTCAACCACTATCTGAACCCCATGACGACGGAGAGCATAGATAAGCATGGCTTGCTGTTCCTCATGGACCATACGACTATTTTCTGAGTCTAAGGCTAGCTCTTCTTCCCTAGTCATCTGGTTACCCAAACCACTGCTGTTTTCTGTCAACTATGCCATTCTGACTCTCTGGACTGACAAAACTGAGGATTCTGGCGAGCTATCTGAGAATTCTGCACTGACAAGCCGCTGACCCGGTATTCTCACCCACTTCTTTCTCACTGCGGGAAAGGGATAGGCAAGGTTTAGACTCTGGGGTAGGTGTTTAGGCTGAAGGCTCAAGCAATATGCAAATTAAGAATCTTCCAGTTTACTTAAAACGGTGTCTTTTATTAATTTCTATTTGGTTGGAAAAGGGGTTGCCCTTCTTTTTCGCAACTACTCTAGATCCTGGATAAGTGGATTCCGTCACTACGTCTATAAGCCCCTCGTATTCCACCTGTATTTCGACCTCCCAGGGTGGACAGCCCCGGGCGAGGGTCCTATAGGGCACGCGGATCCCACTGACCGAGAGATAAGAACACTCCTAATGGGTCTAGTGGGTCATAGGAACTTTTAACGCACGAGCGATGCAGATTATAGTCAAGGCAATGCCGGGAAAGTCTCGTCTTTCAGCCTTAACGAAATTCCGGCAGAGTTTCGCTTGCGCGATTGACGTTTTGACTTTTTGGCATTGTCCAAGAAGATAATAGGCATGGGTCGGATGGTAAAAGCCGGATGACACAGTGTCACATTGAACTTTGTTGCATACGCTGTGCGAGTCAAAGTCAAAGTCAATGCCGGATCAAGATCTTGCCAATTTTTCCTTGTCGGAATTTTGGCAGAGCTCCGCTTGCGCGAAAGATCTTTGGATTTTTAGGCACAGACTCGGGCTTGACTCTTACGTATCCCGTGAGGGTCAAAGTCAAAGTCAAAGTCAATGCTGGAGTCAAGATTCTGCCAAATTTTCCTTGACAGAATTTCGGCAGAGTTTCGCTTGCGCGAAGGATCCCGACTTCCGTCATGGGCAAATGTTTGACCTTTACAAGGGTATGCAACTGGGCTATATGACACGGTCTAGACCAAAAACCAACCAAAAGTCACGGTTTTAAAATGTGTGACACGGACTGTGCATTGGTCGACACTGGCTGCCATGGGGAGTTTGGGATGATTCTGTGCGCGCCCGAGAGCATCGTAATACTGTCCGTGACTGCAGCTGAACAACCACCCCGGGTTAAAGGGACGTGCGTGCAAAGTGTACAGGATATATAAGGTGTGCGTCGTGTGCGGCCTTCTAAAAATGTTCCTTTTTGAGTTAAAACAGAAATTTTCAGAAATATGTTTTAAAGAAATGATTTTTCGGGACGGGGGAAATGCAGCAAGTAAGCACGTAAATTTTCTGGAGCCTGATCAGTCTTGGAACTGAATAGCCCCAAGCTGCCTAAGCTGCCAGATTAACCTCAAATTTTGTCCTGGTGGAATTGCCAATGAAGCCGCCCGGCTAGGATCCAAGGAGAATCAAGCCGTACGGCTGCATCAATCAATTTTCCAGGTTCCATTTTCTTTCATTTGCAGGTTGTTTCCCCAAGCGTTTTGGCACCTTTTCAGCTCCAGAGAGCTTCCTGTTTAGTATCTAGAATATGCACAATCCCAAGAACCAACAATGCATGTAAAAAGCAAGAAAAGGAAAGCAAGCACGAGAATCGAATCCGCGGCGGAAGGCTAACCCACTCAAAAAAGCTTTTCTTTTTTTCGGAAAAGGATACCGGTACATGGCATTGTTAGACCATAGTTTATCCCAGACTCGTGTTAGGAGGCGATAATGGGAATTTTAATGGTTTCCACCTATATACCAAGTATCATTTTATTTAAAAATGAAAGCTTTCTTTTGGTTTAGCCCACAGCGGAGTCGCCAAACTGTGAATGTGTGGTGCCCAAGATCACGGCTCTCTTTTCCTTATTTTTATGTTGGAACCGCTTTCTCATGTAAGGGGTCACCGCCTCACATCGGTTTGAAGACATCCGGTTTAAATTGAAAAACGGAGTCGCCACGCCATTTTGATTTCCTCAAAACTTTGAAAAAAAGGATTTGGGTCCGGAGGTTAAGTTACCCCTTGGGAAGAACGTTTGGCCTTCACCCAAGGAGCCTTGCCAAAGCAAGTCTTCCAAGATCCGATTTTCGTGCTTGCTTTTGTGCTCTCGTGTGTGTGTGTGGTTTGAAAAGGGAGGGATTATGCCAAGTGGTCTTCCGGATGTATAAACCATGAGTTGGTTTTTGCTCGGGATTCCTTGGATTTTGATATGTTCGGGACTTTGATCCCATGCTCATCTTGGACTTACGACCATCATTATGAGACCTTGAGTCACATGTGATTGATATAGGGACACCTCTTTTATAGTCCAAGAATGAGACTCTTTAGAAAGGAAGGACCTTTGCCCATCAATCCTACATCTTGAGATGATTTGAGCTTGATAGGGACATTTATGCTCATCTCAAGTGATGATTGGAGATGTAGGGGCTCATGTTCATCCTTTTCTAAAGGAATATCTGGCTATGGCATCTTTATGTGGAGGAAATGATATAAATATATGACCTTTACACCATTACGCCCCAAGAGATGCTTCAAGTACCAAAGGGGACTAAGGGGAGGGGTATAAAGATTGGATCTTTATACTCATCCTATGCCTTTTTGTGCCTTAAGAAGGTCACTAGGCAATCCTTGGAGAGTGATCCAACCATGAGGGACATGGGGAATGCATTTTAAAGTAAAGATGACATTTTTATGCTAACATGTGTAATGAACATGATGCAAGCTAGGGCTAGGAATGAAAAGGGAGGACCTTTATGGCTTTCCTATGTCCTTTAAGAACCATTTAGGTGGACAATCCTTGGAAGCAAGGTCTATGGGAAGGGGGATGACATTTATGAATAAAGATGACATTTTTAATGTTAAAGATGATATTTTATATGAAAAAGATGCTATTTTCACATCATCATGTGAGAGATCCACCCTAGAACAAGCCATTTGAGGTCTTATTGTTCATCCTTGGGATGGATTCTCCATGAATCCTATGTGATAGGGGAATGGGGGTATTATGATCTACATGAATAAAGACTTGATTTTTATGGCAATAAATCAAATATAAAGCAAGTAGATGGCAATATAAATAGCAAAGAGCAATATAGCAAGTATGACAAGTATAATTTAAAGGGAAGAGGAGGAGAGGTTACCAATGGTGGTGTTCCTCTATCTCCCTTGAAGATTTCCTAAGGAAGGAGCAACTTTGGAAGGGTTTTGGAGAGGAGGGAGGTGATTTTGAGTAGTTTCAGATTTTTGGAAATTCGTGTTTGTATTTTGGCAGAGTAACAGTGCTCAAAATTCTATCTAAAATGAATAGAGGAGGCCTCTATTTATAGGCAGTTTTGTGCTTCCTAATGAAGCCGTGCGGCTGTAACCTTTGGCTAATGAAGCCGTGCGGTCTTATCCATTAGTGACTCCGCCTATTTCTAGAACCATGCAAGGTGGCATTCTAGAAGCTCTTTTCCAGCGAGGGACTTGTAGCGTTGTGAGAAAATTTTTATCTTTTCATCTTTCGAGTCGCCACCTATATTATTAGTTTGGAAACATAGGAAAACCATTTTGAAAGAGATTTGGGTTCGGGGCTTAGGTTATGAAATGGGTAGGTCAAGGAGCATCCATTCCACCCAATCCGGAGATCGGTCTTGCTAAAGAAAAGAGAGGTTTTCAATCTTTACAATATATATATATATATATATATATATATATATATATATATATATATATATATATATATATATATATATATATATATATATATATATATATATATATATATATATATATATAATTAAAGAAAACAAGTAAACCCAAATCAATTTCTTGATTAGGAATGTCGGATTGTATGCTTTGAGATCGCCTCCATTGACTGAAGGGACTCTAGGCTAATCCTTTTGATGGGATTACACTACTCTAAAATCAATAGAGGGGTTGAGAAGAGAATAGAAAGTTTAAAGGATGATTACCTTTTTGAGAAGAGATTCGCATTGCAGTTTCGACTCAAGTTTAGAGTCGAACCTTGATGCGGACAGAGCTTCGCCTCAATCCTTGATTCGGATCTTGATGCGGACGGAGCTTCACCTCAGTCCTTGATTCGGGCTTTGATGTTTGTTGATCAACAAGGTTGATAAACAAACTTTAGGTGATTTAGGGTGATTTTGTAGGAATCTTTCAGGGAGAGAAACCAACAAAATGTGTGTGAATTGTGGAATTGTGGACCCCTGAAACACTGAAAGTCATCCAGTATTTATAGGAGGTTGGAGAGGTGAAGGTGGAGAGGTAAAATCCCCTAGGAAGATTGGATACCCGAATTGATAAGGTTTTATCCAAAAAGAGAGTTTGAAACGGAGAAGGAGAGTGATTTCTGCATATCCTGTCGAGGGATATCTCGCGCGAGATATGATATCTCGTGCGAGATAACTAGTCATTTGACTATTTTGTCCTCTTCAGTTGTTCCGTTAGTCAGTTAGGTCCAAAACTAATGAGGTTAGTTAGAAACTTAACGAAACATGACGAAACTGATATGCTTTCATCAAAACACAAAAGAGAGATGAAGAGTAGTGTAATCATGTAATTATGAGTTCAGAATGGGGTGTCTACAGAGCCCCTCGGCGACAGGTCTTATGAAAGAAGAAGTGTCGACGATAGAAAAGACATCATTCTGAACACTGGGATGGTCGTGCCGCACGGCTGCCTACGTATCTCTATCGGAGAATCAGACCAAAACGTAGTTCAACTCCAAAACACGAAAAGGTTGCTTTAGGTATTTTGAAAATCATTTTTGAAAATCGAAGAGATTTTATTTTTAAAAAGGCAAATCCATACTAAGGAATCAAATCATGACCCAATTCTGAATATACCTGTTTGTCTGAAGATTCGCCTGTTTGGGCTCCGAACCTACGGGGAAAGATGTTAGAAAACAAAGATTTACCTGTTCGGTCCTTTGCATTCTGTTGGGTTTTCTTTTGAGACTGAAGTGAGGTGACGATCCTGGAGATTCGGGACCGAGCTTTTGTTGAGGTGACGATCCTGGTGATTCGGGACCGAGCTTTTGTTGAGGTGACGATCCTGGTGATTCGGGACCGAGCTTTTGTTGAGGTGACGATCCTGGTGATTCAAGACCGAGCTTTTGTTGAGGTGAGTACTTGACATACTACCCATAGATGCTTGACACACCTAATTGGTGACGATCCTGGCATTTCAAGACCAGGCTTTTTGGTTGGTGAGTACTCGACATACTACCTGTAGATGCTTGACACACCTAGTTGGTGACGATCCTGGCGATTCGGGACCGAGCTTTTGTGTTGGTAAGTATTTGACATACTAACCTTAGATGCTTGACACATCTAATTGGTGACGATCCTGGCGATTCGGGACCGAGTTTTTTATTGGTGAGTACTCGACATACTAACCTTAGATGCTTGACACACCTAATTGGTGACGATCCTGGCGATTCAAGACCGGGCTTTTTGTTTGGTGAGTACTCGACATACTACCTGTAGATGCTTGACACACCTAGTTGGTGACGATTCTGGCGATTCAAGACCGAGCTTTTTGTTGGTGAGTACTCGACATACTACATGTAGATGCTTGACACACCTAATTGGTGACGATCCTTGCGATTCGGGACCGAGGTTTTTGTTGATGTATGCTTGACGCATGGCACTTGATGTGATGTATGCTTGACGCGATGGATGCTTGACGCTTTAGGAGATGCTCGACGCACTTAATTGGATGCATTGATAAGTGAAATCTAAACACTTAACATGTTTGATCTAATTCTTGAAAGTAGGCACTTGACGTGCCTTACGCATTTTAATTCCTGCAAGAGGGTTAGTGAAAGTATTTGCATAACAACATATATCCACTTACGCATTTGTTTGTTCAAGATGATCAATGTGCACTCGACTCCAAGAATCAGCGGGGAGAATGAGTTCTATTATGTGAGAATTGAAAATTGTTTGTGTGATTTAGATTTTGGTTCGGAAGACCAACTCGTGAGGTTCATCTAAAGATCGAATGAGACAATCGTCTAATAGGATTCCGTTGAGATAACCCAAGTTCAACACTAAGGTTCAGGATACTTCAAGGATTTTTCGTTGTCGTAGGACTTTTTCATCGTCAAGCCTCAAGTTTCTCATGTGATGATCATTGACTGAACAAGGTCCAAACCACTCCAATGGCTTTTGCTATGTAGAACTTATGCTGCCTAATCCAAAGCGCGCATTTTCCAAGGCTTCTCTTGACACTAAGCCCCAAGACTTCTTGTATGCTGCAGGTGACTTCGTGAACAAGCTTGTGAGGCTGTGTGAATTGAAGAAGGATCCCCTCCTTTTTCTCTTTGATTTTTTTTTAGTGACGCACCCTGTTTTTTGCCTAGACCGCCCTTTCGGGTTTTCAATCTAGCGGGCATCTCTTTTGCGTCTTTTGTTTTTGTGCTCTAACTTTTGCCTAGGCCGCTCTTTACGAGTTTTCAACCTAGCGAGCCACCTTTTTTTTTTTTTTTTGAAAAGTATGTTTACTCGAAGGGGACTCAGTTGGAAGAATCTCATTAAGGAGAAAGATGAGATCTTAAGTTTAGTTGAGGAGAGACGGACTCTATTTTTTGGAAGGTAATCCAAGCATTAACTCTTTTTATGGAGGAGTATATTTTCTGATGATGAGAGTGAGAAGCGAAAAGGAAAGCCCCTACCGCAAATTAGATTACTCTTGAGATTTGAGTAGAGATTGACTGAGGGAGGAAAGGTTAGGAAGCCCCAGTTTTGATGCTTGGATTCCAAGAGTGTGTATGAGAATGGCTAAGAGGAAGCCCCTAGTCTCAACAAAGAACGCTACATGGCTCAAAGGTCTAGAAAAGTTGTTCTACTTTTAATGGACCTTGTATCATCTAGAAATTTCTTAACGAGTTTGAAAAGAAAGCCAATCATTAGTACGACTTAAGGCTAAACATTTTTCTTTATGGGTTGACGTTGAAAGTCTTCTTCATTTGCGCTGCCATTTAGGCCTCATGGTAAGAGGATGTTTGAGGAATCCTCTTTTCTTCGTTGGTAACACTTGACTCTTCTTCTTTGTGGGAGAGTCCTTCTTGCCTTTGTTGAAATTTCATCCTTGTTGTGGGGCGATGAAGGCTTGAGAGTTTTTCTCTTTTTTTTTCCTTTTTTTTTGATGCTCTATTTTTGCCTAGGACGATTTGAGGAGTTTCGACCTAGCGAGCTTTTTATTTATTTTTGTACTCTCAAAGCCTTGAATTGAGTAGCCCCACTCTTCTTGGGATGAATGTTAATAGCAGCGCCTTTGGCTTCCTTCGTTTGTTGATCTTCGACTTTCAACAGGGGTAATGTTTAGCCTTAAGCCCTCTAATGATAGTTTTCATTTCAAACTTGTTTAGAAGTTTTTATTTTTTTCGCGATGATTTAAGGACAGAGGGTCCATTGTTCAGTATGGATCAAATGATACTCATAAAGAAAAACAACTTTTGGGAAAGTGTTTAGGATAAAGAGATAACTTTTATTGATAAGGAAATTTGAAACAGACTCGATAGTTTACTTGACACAAACTAGAGAGGATAGAGATGGACTAGAATGACAGAACGACTCTTCGAGAACATACTAGGAAGCTGACCTAATCTATGTATATTTTTTTTTCTTTTTTTTTCAAAGGAAAAAGGAAGAGGACGATCGGAGCCCCAAGGTGGTGATGCTTCAGTTGATCTCGCCGGCTTCATACAAGTCTTGGATGGCATCCTTCAAATGATGGCAGTCGTTGGTGTCATGGCCACTATAGTTGTGAAATTTACAAAACAAGTAGGGATCATGATTGAGACGAGAGCTTTTCCCAGGAGGATTTCCTTCTCTAGGCTTAATTTTTCCTTCTTCTACGAGGATGTCAAAGAGACCTTCTTGGGTAATCCCTTCAAATTGGACATATCGTCTATCTTTTCGCTTTCTTTCTGGATGGGGAGCAACAAATCTACTAAGGTCATGGAGCCTTTCTTGGTTGGATTCCTTGAAGCGAGTATGATCTTCATATTTTCCTCCCTTGTCGTGTCGAGACCTTTCCCCATTGAGTTCGACCATTTTGTGAAGTATCTTGATCTTTTCTTCATAGTACCTTTGTTGTGCTTGCATGTAGGCTTGACATTCATCCTCGATTTGGGCCCTTAATTCGACTTCCACTTGGGCTCTTATGTTGGACTCCATTTGGGAACACACATCAGTGATACATGCCTTAATGATTGACTCAACCCCTTTGTGCTCACGTTCATTGCTTTGAGTGTGCTCGTCTCTTGGATCCATGGTTTCCATGATTTCTATCTTGTTGAGTTTTGTCGCAAGGGTGGCAATTTGTTGAATATGAGCCATTTTTTCTTGCTCGAGATGGTCCTTGAGAGTCTTGATTTCCTTGGATGTGAATTCTACGACTTGCTTATTCTCTTTGGGGGTACCACTTGCATAGAGAGTAGACGGAGTAGTTGCCATTGGAGAGGTAAGGGAGCTTGAAGACCTTAGAGATGAGCTCGAGATATCCTAATGTAACGCCTTTTAGAAGATTACCCCCAAACGATCCTAGATGGAGAAAAGGAAGATGGTTAAAATTAACTCACGAGCGATTTTTTGAAGTTTTATTTTTATTAAATACGGAGTTTTGACTCAAGGAGGGAGCGCACATCGATTATCAATCACAAACACGCATTCTGCAAATAAAATCTCGCGCGAGACGAGGTCATCTCGCACGAGATAACCATTCGGAAAGATGGATTTTTCCTCGTTTTATTTCCTAGATTCATGGTCGGACGGACGAAGATCCGTTTTCTATCTAGTATCCTAGGTAAACCTTGCAGGCATGTGTAATTTGAACCACCTAGGGACTCGTTAATCGACAATTCTTTGTAAAATAAAGCCATGTAAAACTGATCGGAAGGATTTTTTTTCTTTAAAGGGACTTCCGAAAGGGTCATTCCGAAGGGACATTTCCGAAGGGACTTTTTCTTTTTCCGAAGGGACTTTTCCGAATCCTTTCTCGATAGTCAATTTTACATTAGCTTTATTTTGGTCAAAGACAAGAAGAATTACCGAGTCAAAACCGACCGGTCACGGAGTGTCTTAGAAAGACAATCTACATGAAAATGTGGCGATGCAGGGCTGGAAGGCTAGGCTCCCCGCGATATGACAATCTAGGTGGATTGAATACGCGGAGTGGGATGATCCAACTTTGGAGAGACCGGCGACTAGGTGGTTACCGTCATCCGTCCTTAGTGTGGGTCCCGGGTTTATAGAGGGTATGTAGTGCAATGACAGATATAATATGAGTGCGCGTGTGTGAGAGTAAATCTAGGTGATAGAGAAAATAGAGTATTTTTTTTGAAAGCAAAAGAAAAATAGATAATGGCCGCACCAAGTGGTTGCCTACGTTTCTCCCAAATTAGGAAGACTCAGGCCGTCGTAGTTCCACATAAAGGAAGAGAGAGAGAAAGAATAAATTAAATTACAACTCCTGAATCCCCAATGGACCGGACTTTAATTAAATAAAACCCAATCGCACGCAGTTTATAAATAACAATCGATTATTTAAATGAAATAAAGATTCGAGTTCTACATCTTAAGGGAGGCCTTAAGATGCGGGAACTCTGCAGATAATGAATTCTGGGATCTCCCTTGCGTGTTCGACCCTCGTCTTGGACCACGGGATGAACAGGAGAAACCAGAAAGCAACCAGATTGCCGAGGCGATATCTGGCGCGAGATATGATATCTCGTGCGAGATATGTCTGATCTGGGAACAAAAAATCAATTTTTTTTTTTTTTGAAAACCTCTCTTTTAATTTTGACGCAAGTTTAAGCCTCTTAATTTTAAGTCCCCAGCGGAGTCGCCACTGTAGCGTTGTGAGAAATTTTTTATCTTTTCATCTTTCGAGTCGCCACCTATATTATTCGTTTGGAAACATAGGAAAACCATTTTGAAAGAGATTTGGGTTCGGGGCTTAGGTTATGGAATGGGTAGGTCAAGGAGCATCCATTCCACCCAATCCGGAGATCGGTCTTGCTAAAGAAAAGAGAGGTTTTCAATCTTTACAATATATATATATATATATATATATATAATTAAAGAAAACAAGTAAACCCTAATCAATTTCTTGATTAGGAATGTCGGATTGTATGCTTCGAGATCGCCTCCATTGACTGAAGGGACTCTAGGCTAATCCTTTTGATGGGATTACACTACTCTAAAATCAATAGAGGGGTTGAGAAGAGAATCGAAAGTTTAAAGGATGATTACCTTTTTGAGAAGAGATTCGGACAGAGTTTCGACTCAAGTTTAGAGTCGAACCTTGATGCGGACAGAGCTTCGCCTCGATCCTTGATTCGGATCTTGATGCGGACGGAGCTTCACCTCAGTCCTTGATTCGGGCTTTGATGTTTGTTGATCAACAAGGTTGATAAACAAACTTTAGGTGATTTAGGGTGATTTTGTAGGAATCTTTCAGGGAGAGAAACCAACAAAATGTGTGTGAATTGTGGAATTGTGGACCCCTGAAACACTGAAAGTCATCCAGTATTTATAGGAGGTTGGAGAGGTGAAGGTGGAGAGGTAAAATCCCCTAGGAAGATTGGATACCCGAATTGATAAGGTTTTATCCAAAAAGAGAGTTTGAAACGGAGAAGGAGAGTGATTTCTGCATATCCTGTCGAGGGGATATCTCGCGCGAGATATGATATCTCGTGCGAGATAACTAGTCATTTGACTATTTTGTCCTCTTCAGTTGTTCCGTTAGTCAGTTAGGTCCAAAACTAATGAGGTTAGTTAAAAACTTAACGAAACATGACGAAACTGATATGCTTTCATCAAAACACAAAAGAGAGATGAAGAGTAGTGTAATCATGTAATTATGAGTTCAGAATGGGGTGTCTACAGGACTACGTGGAATTTTAATTCCTAACAAGTCCTTCACCCCTTGAAAGGTTTGGGAAAGTTCCCAAATTGCCCCTGAACTTTAGGAAAGTTTGGGGAATTTTCGGGAAACTTAACCGGAAGGCATGAGCCAGATTTGGGTACTTACAAGGATTCCTACGTATCCCGTATGGAAATCAAGCCTGATCATAGTTCGTGTGTGAGGGCAATTTTGAGGGGCCTCGACCGGTGGGGAACTATTTGTAGGTGTTCGTCTTTAGTTGAGACTATTCCTTGGGGCGTCTCGCCTTGAGTTGAGATTATTTGAAGGTGCCTGGACCGAGGTGTGACTGTTTGAAGGGGTCTACCAAAGTGTGACTGTTTGAAGGGGTCAACCTGATTGTGACTGTTTGAAGGGGTCTACCTGATTGTGACTGTTTGAAGGGGTCTACCTGATTGTGACTGTTTGAAGGGATCTACCTGATTGTGAATGTTTGAAGGGTCTATCTGATTGTAACTTTTTGAAGGGGTCTACCTGATTGTGACTGTTTAAAGGGGTCTACCTAATTGTGACTGGTTGAAGGGGTCTACATAATTTTTGAGACTTAGTTCAGGAGTATGACCCTAAGTTGATACTATTCAAAGGCGTCTGGACCTAAGTTGAGTTTGATGGTGTATTTTGTGAGTCATGTAAGAAATTTGTTTGTGGGGATTTTTAGAAAGGATTCATGCCGTGTTGGGATTCTTCTTTTATGTAATGTTTATTACAGCTATGTCTTGCATTTGAAGTTTATTGACATACCTTTGTTGTGTTTACCTGCAGGAGGAGGCACCTTTGTGTGTAGGAGGAGGCGCCTTTGTGAGGAGGAAGTGGAGGATGTGACGGCTCCTCTGGCTGAGATGATGAAATGTTGAGGATGTGTGGCGCCTCTGACCGAATTGCTGAAGTGTTTGAGGACGTGTGGCGCCTCTGATCGAATTTGCTGAAATGTTGAGGATGTGTGGCACCTCTGACCGAGTTGATGAGGTGTTGAGGACGTGGGGGCGCCTCTGACCGAGTTGCTGAAATGTTTGAGGACGTGGGGCACCTCTGACCGAGTTGATGAGGTGTTGAGGATGTGGTGTGCCTCTGACCAAGTTGCTGAAGCATTGAGGACTTGGGGCGCCTCTGACCGAATTGTTGAAGTGATGAGGATGCCGCAGGTCCTGGCTAAGGAATGGAGTGATGGCTCGCCTTCTTTTTCCTTCTTCGTTCTTACTTCTGCAGACTTCTCAGAGTATCCGGTCGAGGAAGGTGCCGAGTTCACCGAGGATAACGAGGTGGCTGGCGGAGGCGCCAAGATGCAGGAGTCTTTACCAGGCGGTGGTGCCGATGACTCAGAGTAGGACTCTTTTTTTTTCTTTTCTGTGCATGTTAGTGAAGAGAGCAACAAAATATTTGTATTTATATGCACAATGTATTCATATGTAATGGACTCTTTTGCATGTTATCGGTGATAACTTAGGAGTTTTTTCTACTTCCTATTTTTTGTATTTTATGCACGTCGCATGAGCTTGAAATGTTTGTGGTATATGGGGGCTGAGGCAGATTTGGCAGGTTTTTTTAGCAGTTGGGGGCTGAAACAGCTTTGACATCTTCATGAGCGACGGTGAGAGTGATGTCTCATGGGACGTGTTTGTTGGATGCGGTAGGCCATTATCGGGCCGGTGAGGATATCATTCCCTTAGTTTCGGGGGAGACTTTCCATGGCATAGATCGCTTGGCGATGGGGTACCGGTTCATGCGTGGGGGAAGCCCCTGCTTTGGTCACTTTGTGGTCGAGAGAGAGGTTTCAAGCAATGCCTGTGCTTCTGAAATATTTCAGTCCGTGGACGTTTGCTCAGCGACCTCTTGTCTTGGATATGGATCAGTCCGCTAGGGAGAGGAGGATGGCTTGACTTGGCATGCATCACATCCGTTGGTGGGTTCCTCATTGGAGGATTGAGACTAGGAGGGCCTTTCAGGAATGTTCCTATGTTGTCAAGGTCCTGGGGTGTTCTTGGTCCTCTTTTCTATATTTCGTCGATCGTTTCTAGGCAGTTCCGGATGAGGCAGGAGCCTTTGCTGGGCTGGAACGACATCGCCACTATGGGGGTAGCTTCTTTCTGCATGGCAGGTCCAGATGCCTTTATGTATTTTCTGTTTCTGAGGGTATGGAAGTATTCCGCTTTCCCTCCTATAGTGCTCCTTAGATGTCAGGAGAGTGTTGTCTTGACCACCGAGTACCTGGATTGGTACGAGAAGCATATCGGGCAAACCCAAGTGGTTTTGAGGAGCAGGCGTGAAGCAATTCTAGGGCAAGAATGTCGTCTCAACTATAGCCTTAGGAGTACAGAAGCCTGGTCTAACCCTCATAATGTCACGGGAGATGCTTTGTTTGACTATGAGACAAGAGTTGACCGACTGATGGAGAGGGGTCCCCTTTTGCAGGCTCGCAGGGAGGAGATTCGAGCTAAGGCACTAGCGAATGAAGCTCGGCGAGCTATTGGATTTTTTGACCCAACGGGGAGGACTCCTGATCTAGGAAGGAGGGAGACAGAGTTGGCTCATTTGGAGCGAAGAAAGACTCGTCGGGGATGAGGGAAGAAAGGAAAAAATGGCGAGGGGACAAGCGCGAGTGGCGCGGAATGACCTTCTGAAACTCTAAGTATCCATTCATTGTCATTTTCAGACACATTAATTGTTAAATGCTTTAAGTTGTCTTTTAGCATGTTGTGAGTTTGAGAGTAGACCGTGCTTGAACTCATCAAGAAGTGTTTTAACTGTGATGATTTGTGATTTACTTTTAAAGCTTTGTCGAGACACAAAATCTCTTGCATGCTTCTGCCTGGGCCTTGGCGGCATCCAACTTTCGGAATTTTGTGTATTCCTTAGACCGAACCAATGAAGGCTGCCTACGTTCCCCTTAAGGGGCTCAGGTCTATGTAGTTCGACCCTCTTTTTATGAGAGAAATGACTTGTAATGTACACTCGCAAGGGCGTTTATATTATTTTTGAAAAGGTGGGAACGGGTCCCTTTTTGTGTGAAAGCCATATTTGATGTAGGCACAAAAGAAATGCTTTTGGGCTTGACTCTTTTGAGAGAGTATGATCACTGAAAAGCTTGTAAAAGTGTATGGAAGCCCTTGCTGACTGAAAATTAGTCTTTAGCTCTATTTTTCCTATTGTGTAGAAAAAGAAGACTTGTCGAGACATCTGAAAACATGATTTGTTCACAATGATCACATGTTTGCTTAAAACCCTTTGTTGATGTTCGGGTTATTCAATAATAAAACTTGATATGCTTGATTAATCATGAGGAGAAAGTCAACCGGTATCAAGGATCGAATTTGGTCTGGTGTGAAAGAAGGTTTGTGTATAGGAGAGGTCATTGATGAGACCGGATTTGTGGATTTGTATGTGTTTAAGACCAGACCATTTCTGGTTGCCTACGTTCCCCTTTAAGACAAGGAGCTTAGGTCGACGTAGTTCGGGGTTGAACCGTGATTGGCTTTGGGGCTAGGGCATGAATATTTGTGCGGCCTTTGACGAAAAGGCTCGGAAAGTTGAAAGATGAGACACGGGCCTTGAGGTGATTCCTTGACAAGTCGTAATTGACGGCAGTTTCAATGAATCCATTGCTTCTTGATCGTTGCTCTCTCGGGGAGAGGAAGAATTTGAATATCGCTTAAGGACTTATGATGCGTTTTTGCCTTCGCCTTCTTCTATTGAGCTTCTGACTGGCGGTGCTGGGTCCTTGGCTCTTTTTTTTTAAGCTCTTGCTTGAGCTTTTTCTCTTTTTTTTTTTTTAAGCTTCTGCTTGAGGCTTTTTTTTTTTTTTTTTTTTTTGAAGCATATGAGGGCGAAGGCAAGCCCCTGCTTGAACTTTCTTGATGCGCACGAGGGCGAAGGCAAGCCCCTAGGTTGTTGTCGACATGGGGTCAATCTTTTAATGCTGAGTAACCTTTTGTTGTCCTTTGATGTTGCCGCTGTCGTTGACTTGTTCAAGGTGATGGTGGCGACATGTTTTGGAAAGTTTGATGGAGGCCTTTGTGTGGGGTATGGTAAGGTGTATGGGGAGCTATCGATTGACTTTCTCATACCAATTAATCAAAGCATTAATCATTTGTGGAATTACTTGTTGAGCAATGCAAGTGATCACATAGAACAAAACCATTTCATTAAATGTAATTTGGGGTGCAAAATAATGTCTCAAGTCTAGCAAGAAAAGAAATAAAACTGGCGTATGGAAAATTGAAGACTTATTTACAATGTCCGATGAGGACTTGATTGAATGAGAAAAGTAATAGAACCTACGAGGTTTAACTATATGATTTTTTTTGTGTTTTTTTAGAGTGTAGAGGGAGGAAAAGAAGACTCGATATTCTTTAGGCGAAGTATCGACGGAGAATTCTCCGATTTGCGTCTTTGTAGGCTCTTCAGCAGTTCCCAAATTCATTTCGGATAGAACCTTCTCGGCAGTTTGGGCTCAATTTTCCTCTCGTTTGACAACATGCTTAAAGATTGCTTCATGTATTGTTCATTTAATGTGTCTGTGTCTTTATCAAGCGAATCATTATTAACTGTTTTGATTAGTTAATTTATCATTTGTTAAAGTGGCTGTTAATGTTAAGATCATGTGTTGCCATGAATGTTGTCCCAAGTGTTGCAAACCAGTGTTGCCACTGGTGTTGCCACAAGTGTTGCCATTTGGATTTGACAACACTAAGATAGTTACTGTATTTTTCACAAATAAAAATGTGGAAATTAATGTTTAAATAACAGGAGTTAGTATGCTTAAAATGAGCTGAAAAAGAGCATCAGAAACTGCCCAGACGTTAGTTACGAAGATGAGGAGAAAGTTAACAAATAAACATGTGTTTATTTGTTTAATTAATGGCCAAGCAAAAAGATATTTTATTCAGCTATTCAGGGGGAGAACAAGTCAGAGTACAAGGCATCCAGAGCTGAGAGGTACAAGCAAGAGAAGCAAGAGAAGACCTAGTCTCCTACAAATGAGGCGAGTGAGCTAAAATGGAGGAAACAAACTCTAAGCTGTTGTTGATCATTTTGAGTAGGCTCCAAGACTTTGTGGCCTATAAATAGTGCAGTGGATCTTCATTGAAGATCATCCAATTCAGAAAACGCAAATCTGCACAAGAAGTAGAATTCTGCTCTCAAGTGTTGCCATTCAAGTGTCGGCAACACTCAGTCCAACACTCGAGAATTTCATATAGAGTTTTATATTTTTGTGAGGTTTTGAGTGTTCATTTTCAGAGAGAATTCGTGTATATGTTGTTCCTTATATCAGGGTTCATTTATCATTAAGGAACTTCTTCGACCTTGTATTGAATTCATATTATTAATAGAAAGGTCTTGCCTTCAAGGCACCCATCAAGTTATATATTTATATAACTTGATAAAAATTATATTCTTGTGTATTGCTTTAATTCTTCCGCTGCAAATTATATTTATTTCTATTGATTTGTGTTTTTTTTCTAGAATTGGTGTATATGTTGTTGTTAGTGTTGCCAACACTAAAGACAACACTTGTGAGTTTCATCTCACCTTGTGAGTTTCACCTCACTTGTTCTAAGCCATAGAAATTCTCAATTAGTATCAGAGCCTAGCACTTGATATACTAAGTGTTTAGATCCTTTTGTCATGGCTTATGATCCTGCAAACCCTAATCAAAAGAGATTACCGGTTTTAGACGGATCTAATTATGCTTATTGGAAGACTCGCCTACACTCGCATATCAAATCAATTGATCTTCGGGCTTGGCGATCTATTTTAAATGGTTATTCTGTTCCAATGCTTCCTCCGGATGACGATGGTGACGTTCAAGTCAAACCTGAATTCGAGTGGACAATTGAAGAGAATAATCTTGCTAGTTTCAATGAAAAGGCACTAAATGCCATCTACGAATGGGTTGACATGCATATGTTCAAGCTCATTCAAAATAGTCCCTCTACAAAAGATGCTTGGGATACTTTACAAAGATTTTGTGAAGGAGATGGCAGTGTCCGAGAAACAAAGCTTAGAGGTCTCACTAGTAGATTTGAAAGATTAAGAATGGGTGAAAACGAAGACATCTCGTCTTATTTTGAAAAGTTGATTGATATTTCAAATGCTTGTCAAGTATTAGGGGAGCCTTTTAAAAATAAACAACTTGTTTCAAAAGCTATTCGTACTCTTCCCGAACGTTTTAATATTGAAGTTTCAGCTATTGAAGAGGCCCATAATCTTCAACAATGGACATTAACTCCTTAATGAGTATTTTGAAAAACTTTGAGTTGAATCTCAATGAACAAACGGAGGCTTCTAAAGGCAAGAATATTGCCTTAAAAGTCGAATCTTCGGACACATGTGTGGATGATGAAGATGAAGTCTTCGAGGAGTTAGATGAAAATACTAGTTTAGCTTTACTTGCAAAGAGATATAATTCTATGGTTAGAAAATTTAACAAAGTGCAGGTAAAAGCTAAGGACCAAATGGCCAAAACCTCTAGTTTTGTGCCAAGAAGAGGTTCTCCTCCAAATCAGAAGGATACCCCACCTAGGCGTGCATCCTCGAAAAAGATCCGGTCCGATCCTAAGTTCATTGAATCTATTCAATGTCATGCTTGTTCCGGTTGGGATCACTATGCCAATGAATGTGCTAACACCTTGAGAAAGGCGGGCAAAAATTTATGGGTATCTCTTAGTGATGGAGAGGAGGAAGGAACGGAGAAAGAAGAAAAGACGGATCAAGTGGTCATGATGGCCACGGTAGAGGAGCTACCTTCGAAAGAAAGTGTTACTTCAAGTGTTGTTCCAGATTTGACAACACTTGACACAACATTTGTGACTTCTTCAGAAAGTGTTGCCCCAAGTGTCGTCCAGGAATTGGCAACACTTGGCACAACACTCAGCAGGTATGATTCTTTAAATGATCTTAGTTTGCATGGTTCTGCTGATTTAAATTCAGAGGAGTTTATAGAGGATGATTTTGATAGAGATGAGCTTATTTGTGAATTAAAAAACCTCTATAAATCCCTTCTCGTGGAATGGAGAAAGGAGAACAAGATGGTGGTTTTCTTGAAAAAGGAAAATCAGGATCTTAAGAACTCCTTGACTCGGCTAGAAGCTCAACTCAGTAGGAGAGACTTGGATCTTGATAAAATCAAGGCCAAACTCAACCTAGCCGAATCCACCTTCAAAAAACACAACACGAGTTCATCCAAATTGGATGAAATACTCAATCTGAGTAAGCCTCTGAAAGCTGGTCTTGGGTTCCAAGAATCACTTGAAAGTATTACCTCTTCCTTGTTTGATGTTGAAACTAAAAATTGTTTTGTAAAAGAGCGTGTCAAGGAAAAGAGTAGCACTCCTAGTGATACTCCTGATCAATCCAATGAATGTGGATACTGTCACAAAGCTGGACATATAAAATCAGATTGCTTTTTCTTTCAAAAGAAAATGTCCAGTCTTCAAGTGTTGCCTCAAGTGTCGCCAATTTCTCAGGGCAACACTCATGGCAACACTGGTGAACATAAATCCAGATTTTCAAAAAAGGGTTGGTTACCCAAGAAAAAACTGAAATGCTATGTTGTTTACACAGCTTTAAGGACTAACATTGCAGGAACTTGGTACTTTGATAGTGGTTGTTCACGTCATATGACAGGTACTAAATCATTCCTAACAGAGTACCAACCTATTCAAGGAGGCTCAGTGACTTATGGTGGTGGAGGCAAGAGTGAAATAGTTGGTAAAGGAACACTGGATATTGTTGGTTTTCCTCCTTTGAAAAATGTCTTGCACGTAGATGGTTTACTTGCTAATTTAATTAGCATTAGCCAACTATGTGATGACAATTTGGAGGTAAAATTCAATAAAAATACCTGTGAAGTGTTTGATAACACTAACTTTTGTGTCATGACTGGAATAAGATCAAGTGATAATTGCTATATGGTTGGTAATAAATCAGTGTGCGATTTGACAAAACTTGATGATATAAGGTTATGGCATCAAAAGTTAGGTCATTCTCATTATAGGAATCTTGAGAAGATTATCAAACATAATGCCGTCAAAGGTGTTCCTAAACTAAACCTCAAAGACACCGTGATGTGTGGTGACTGTAAAAAGGGTAAGCAAACTTGTGTTGCTCACTGTGTTGAACAACACAATGAGCAACACTCAGGAACAACACATTGTTTTCAGCTTCTACATATGGACTTGATGGGTCCTATTGAGGTAGAAAGCTTGGGAGGTAAGAAGTATGTTTATGTGATAGTTGATGATTTTTCTAGGTTTACATGGGTGTATTTCTTAAGAGAAAAATCTGAAACTTTTGATAAATTTACTCACTTAGTCTCTAAAATCAAAAACATGTTTTGTTCTCCTATTTTTCGAATAAGGTCATATCATGGTAGAGAGTTTGAAAACATCTCCTTTGCTACATTTTGTAGTAAAAAGGGGATACACCATGAATTTTCAGCACCCAAAACACCACAACAAAATGGTGTTGCTGAAAGGAAAAATAGGACTTTAATGGAGATGGCTCGTGTTACTATGACACCCTATGAGATTTTAAATGGAAAGAAACCTACGATTCACTATTTTCACGTATTTGGGTGTTTATGCTATATTTTAAATGACCGGGAATACTTAGGAAAACTAGATTCCAAGAGTGACAAAGCCATTATTCTGGGCTACTCTCAAAACAATCATGCTTGTCGAGTCTATAATTTGAGGTTAAAAGTGATTCAAGAATCGGTAAATATTGAATTTAACAATTACTTGAGTGCTACAGGAGAACCAGCTGATAATATACCTCTGACCTTGCTGGAAGAAGTCGAACAGAGGGCCGGAACAAACCGATTCGGCCGGTGCAGCCACAGATTCAAGTGTTGCCCCGAGTGTTGCCCCGAAATGGCAACACCCGAGGCAACACAGAAAACAGAACAAGTGGCTGGAAATTCCGAGAGCGGTGACTCGAAGAAGAAGATGGATTGGTGTACCATCAAGGCGGAGAGAGATCCCCCAGCTCGTATTAGAAATTATCATCCCATTACTCAAGTAATTGGTGATGTTAATGAAGGGGTTCGAACAAGAAATAAGGAGCCAGTAGACTACAGAGATATGGTTAGGTATGTGTGTTTTCCTCCACATACTCTCAGGTAAAACACTCCTGTTTCGTTTCCTCTCTTGAACCAAAAAATGTGATTGAGGCCTTAAATGATAAATTCTGGATTCAAGCTATGCAAGAAGAGCTTGAACAATTTACCCGTAACGAGGTTTGGTGTTTAGTTCCACGTCCTTTAAATACTAACATTATTGGAATTAAATGGATTTACAAAAACAAATCTGATGAATTGGGTAATATTGTTCGTAATAAAGCTCGTCTTGTGGCTCAAGGCTATACACAAGTGGAAGGAATCGACTTTGACGAGACCTTTGCACCTGTGGCTAGAATTGAGTCAATAAGACTTCTTCTTGCTATAGCCTGCTACCTCAAAATAACATTACAACAAATGGATGTCAAAGCGGCGTTCTTGAATGGGTACTTAGATAAAGAGATCTATGTTGAGCAACCTAAAGGGTTTGAAGACCCATTCCACCCAGACCATGTATACAGACTTGATAAGGCCTTATATGGCTTGAAACAAGCCCCTCGTGTATGGTATGGGCATCTAACAAGTTTCCTTCTTGAATATGGATTTGTTAGAGGAGAAGCCGATAGGACATTATTTATTCTTAGGGAAAATAAAGAGCTTGTCATTGCTCAGATCTATGTTGATGACATAGTTTATGGTTTCACATCTAAAACATGTTTACAAAATTTTGTGGAAGCTATGACATCAACATTCGAGATGAGCATGATAGGAGAATTTAATTATTTCCTAGGATTACAGGTGAAACAGTCAAATGATGGAATCTTTATCACTCAGAGCAAGTATGCTAAGAGTCTGGTGAAAATATTTGGATTGGAGAGTGCCAAGAGTTCTAAGATACCTATGGGATCATCTCTTAAGGTAACCAAAGATCAGGCAGGGGAGGATGTAGACCCAACTCTGTATAGATCCATAATAGGTAGTCTTCTTTATCTTACCGCGCCGTCCCGATATTATGTTCAGCGTAGGTGTATGTGCTAGATATCAATCCGCTCCTAAAATTTCTCACCTAAATGCTGTCAAGAAAATCATCAAGTATGTGTCTGGGACAAGTGAATTGGGAATCTGGTTCACCAAAGACACTAATACCAACTTAGTTGGTTTTAGTGACTCTGATTGGGCAGGGGATATAGATGATAGAAAGAGCACTAGTGGGGGTTATTTTTTCTTGGGTAATAATCTAGTGTCATGGTACAGTCGCAAGCAAAACTATGTCTCTCTCTCGACTGCTGAATCTGAATATGTGGCAGCCGGGAGTTGTTGTTCACAACTAATATGGTTGAAACACAAGCTTGACGACTATGGTCTTGATAGTAATATCTTGACCATGTATTGTGACAATTTGAGTGCTATAAATATTTCTAAAAACCCTGTACAACACTCACGCACTAAGCACATTGATATCCACCATCATTTTTTAAGAGATTTAGTAGAAAAGGAATTGATCCAAATAGATCATATTGATACAAAACATCAACTTGCTGATATTTTGACCAAAGCCTTAGACCATGAGAGATTTTCAAGTTTGAAAAAATCTCTTGGTTTATGCTTTCTATAAATCTGCTGTTTCAAGTGTTGCCGTCAGTGTTGCCAACACTGACAGCAACACTCTGTATTTGTTGTATATTATTATTTAAAAAAAATTAGTTAGTTTAATCTCAAATGGGGGGCATTTACTGACCTTTTTGTTCTAGTATGTGTATATACTATAGGTTAACATTTTTTTATAAAATACCCCTTTGTGCTTAAAGTGACAAAGTCACTTATATTATGTTGATATTGAAAAAAAAAAGGCAAAGTGTGTTAAAATATTCCCAAAGGGAGTATAATGTAGTTGTTTTATACTGAGTATTAGGGACATGGAGCTCGCTACTACAGTGTACCCTACTTGAAAGGTATAAAACTTACTACATATAGCTTTACACGTTTATAAAAAACTCGAGGCACGGAGCTGGCTACTACGATGCTTCCTTGTAAATAAAGAATGTGTAAAGCTTGCTTAAAAATTGCCTAAGGAATGAAAAGTTATATATGTTGAAAAAATATCAAGGGGATTTTATTTAAAAATGTTGCCTTGTGTGCCACGCAACATTGCTAGTAACACATTAGTAGATGATACATTATTTTTTTTATTTCTTATTTTTGTTTTTGTTAATTAAATTTTAAATTTCCAAAAGTCTATTTCCTTATATTTAGAGTTTGTGAAATTTAAAAGGTTTTTAGCAAAAATATTTATTATTTGTCTAACTAATTATAATTTAGAAATGTCTATTTTTTAAAATTCATTTCTTTGAATTTTGAAAAACGCAATTTTATGGATATTACTAAATTGTGTTTAGTTATTATACTATTATAAAATTATAAAAAAAATTAAAAAAAAAATTGTTTTTTTTTTTAAAAAATGGCGGATTAACAGTGTTGAGTTTGTTGGGTTTGTTAGGGATAAAAGGGATTTAATTTGATTTGAACTTGTCAAATCAAATTAAAACCCTTACTATTCACTCATTAAACCGATTCTTCCTAAACCCTCTCTCTCTCATCTTGCCTCTCTCTCTCTCTAGGCGGAAATCAAAACCCTCTCCCCTGTTTTTTCGTCTTCTTCGATCCTCCATGGCCAGTCCCAAAAATACTTCCCAAATTTCTTTCCCCATGGAGATTTCGCCCTTAGCCCCCTCAAGTGTCGCCTCCAATGTCGCCGTTCCCATGGAAATATCCCCTGCGACATTATCGGCCACACCCTCAACCTCACCATCTTTAGACATTGTTGTCTATGATCCATCTAAAATTCCCATTCCTATAAGTCTTCCAGAAACTACCCCCTCCATTGAGCTCACCTTCGCCCCTCAAAAGAAAACCAAGAAGAGAAAGGCGGTTGATGCCTCTTCGTCTTTTCGGGGTGGAGTGCGTCGTCAATCTGAGAGGATCAAAACCTTGTTCAGGTCCAAGATACCTTCAAACACGGCTGATGATCCAGTAAATGTGGAGGATAGCTCGAGTTCTTCGGTCAAAATTTCATCCGAAGAAAATTCAGATCCAATCTTTAAAGAGACAAAGGATCTCTCATCATCTTCTGATGAGGATGAAGAAGCTTGGATGGAAGATGAGGAAACCCTTACTGAAGCTCAGTCCAAGATAGTGAAGAAACAAAATTTCTCGCCGTTGTCGCCCCAAGTGTTGCCGATCCAATGGCAACACCCGAAGCAACACTCGCCGCCAAGACCAAAGCCCAGCCAAGTTCTCCTTCGTATTCTCCAATTTCATGGCCTGAGGTACACACTCCTACTCCCTCTCAGGATTCAAAGTTAGATTATGAGTCATTTGGTTATTATGAACGTCCTTTTCTTTCCGAGGAATTTTATAGTGAATCAAGCTTAGATAAGTTTGTTCAAGATTCTGAGAAGAAAATTCTGAATGAAAGAAATATGTATGTGACTCAATTCAAGGAGTTAGGAGTGTATCAGTTTTTAGAAGATAGAAACTTTTTACCTACGGTTGTGAAAGTGTCCGGTTATATTGAAAGTGTGGTTAGGAATTTTTATGCTCATCTTAGGGAGAATATTGATGATAGGAATACCCCTCATTATGGAAAGATTTTTGTTAGGGGCAATATCTATGATTTTAATCCCTTGATCATCAACAAAGCATTCGGCTTCCCTAATGTCGAAGATGAGAGTTTGGAATTTGATCCGAATGCCTTAGCCACCTTTTTAACTGGAGGGAGAATTACCATTTGGACTGATCATTTTAAGTCTACCCATCTCACTTCTTTGTTTAGCGTGCTTCACAAGATATGTATAACAAATTGGCTACCTACGGCCAATGAGAACACGATAACATTTGAGCAAGCTAATTTGTTATACAAACTAGGCAAGAAACAAAGAGTTAACTTTAGGAGACTAGTATTTGCTCACCTAGTTGCATGGGCCAAGAAGAAAAAGACTTCCTCCTTCATTTTCCCTTCCCTTATTTTCAAAGTTCTTATGTACCAAAACCTTAAGCCTTGGAATGTCGATTCTATCTCTGAATAGCCAGTCTATTACAGAATTAGCAAACACTTTACTGAGGGTGATAGGCACAGAGATTTGCCATGGGTTTTGGTTACAGATGCTCCTCCATTGGCTGCCCCTGCTACGAGTGTCGCCCTTGAAACTGGCAACACTTCTGGCAACACTGCTCCTGTAATGGTTGATGCTGCTATGGTACTTAATTTTTTCAATAGTTAGGTGAAGCACATTGACTCAGTAATTCAGGGATGGTTGGATATTCGTACTGACATGATGAAAATGGTGGATTTGATTTTTTCCAAAATAGGGGGAGATCGGCCACCAAGGCGTGATGATGGAGCTGGAGATGGAGCTGGACCTAGTGGTACAGCAGAGGGAGGTGAAGGAGCTGAAAATGCAGATTGATGGTGGTTGGTTCGAATGGTTCTTGATTTTGGTGGTTTGGTATCAAAAACAATTTTCTTTGTTTTAGTTTGGTTTGTAATGCTTAAACAATTTAAATTTCTGTTTTTTTTTTGTTTCGACTGGAATTTTCTTCAAACTTGGGTGGATGTCTTTGTTGAATGGATGGATGGTAGTTTTAAGATTTTAATAATTATTTTGGTTATTAATTTCGTATTAAGGGGGAGATAATTAGAAATTTTGTGACTTCATTTGTCTGAAGATTGATGTTGCCACTCGTGTGAGTGTGATACTTTGATGAAAAATATTTTCAAACATTGTCTGAAGATTGATGTTGCCACTATTCATCACATGGCATTTTCTTTTTTAGATAAGTTTGACTAACTGGTTTGTAAAGATCATCACATTGGATTTTGTGAAGAAATCAGTAACTAAGGGGGAGATTGATAATGTTAAGATCATGTGTTGCCATGAATGTTGTCCCAAGTGTTGCAAACCAGTGTTGCCACTGGTGTTGCCACAAGTGTTGCCATTTGGATTTGGCAACACTAAGATAGTTACTGTATTTTTCATAAATAAAAATGTGGAAATTAATATTTAAATAACAGGAGTTAGTCTGCTTAAAATGAGCTTGAAAAGAGCATCAGAAACTGTCCAGGCGTTAGTTACGAAGATGAGGAGAAAGTTAACAAATAAACATGTGTTTATTTGTTTAATTAATGGCCAAGCAAAAAGATATTTTATTCAGCTATTCAGGGGGAGAACAAGTCATAGTACAAGGCATCCAGAGCTGAGAGGTACAAGCAAGAGAAGCAAGAGAAGACCTAGTCTCCTACAAATGAGGAGAGTGAGCTAAAATGGAGGAAACAAACTCCAAGCTGTTGTTGATCATTTTGAGTAGGCTTCAAGACTTTGTGGCCTATAAATAGTGCAGTGGATCTTCATTGAAGATCATCCAATTCAGAAAATTCAAATCTGCACAAGAAGTAGAATTCTGCTCTCAAGTGTTGCCATTCAAGTGTCGGCAACACTCAGTCCAACACTCGAGAATTTCATATAGATTTTTATATTTTTGTGAGGTTTTGAGTGTTTATTTTCAGAGAGAATTCGTGTATATGTTGTTCCTTATATCAGGGTTCGTTTATCATTAAGGAACTTCTTCGACCTTGTATTGAATTCATATTATTAATAGAAAGGTCTTGCCTTCAAGGCACCCATCAAGTTATATATTTATATAACTTGATAAAAATTATATTCTTGTGTATTGCTTTAATTCTTCCGCTGTAAATTATATTTATTTCTATTGATTTGTGTTTTTTTTTTCTAGAATTGGTGTATGTGTTGTTGTTAGTGTTGCCAACACTAAAGACAACACTTGTGAGTTTCGTCTCACCTTGTGAGTTTCACCTCACTTGTTCTAAGCCATAGACATTCTCAGTGGCAATGAAGGGATACTCAGAGAGGTCGAACTTTTATTTAAAGCATAAGGAAAAACAGTGTTTGTTATGAATGCATAATCTTTAGGCATAAGGCCGTCAGACGACTCGAGTGACTCAAACATAAATACAACAGACTCGGGGTCTTTTATTTTCGAAGATAGAATCTAGGAGACGGGGGATTAGCCCAAGCTTCTTAATCCTCTTGTTGGCCGTGGGTCCACATTTGTGAAAGTTACGCCATTTTTGACGCTGCCGCTTGGTCGGCCTGTCTCGAACTGCCTTATCTCCGGGGAGCGTTCAATCTACCCATTGGTGTGCCCCGATGCTGGAAAGGATTGTTGGGGAATAACCATTCTTGGGTTTTCTTTCCTGAATTTCTAAACGTGGAAGCCCCAGGTTCTGCCTTCACGTCCCTGATCATCGCGAGAATTTTCCGAGGACTTATCCACCATGCGTACCCCGTCATTACTAGGGAAAGGGTTTTCGACTGTGTTGGGACCGCGGGGGCATTCCAACTTTCCCTCTTCGATTAAGCCTTGGACTACTTGTTTTAGTATGAAGCAATCGTCGGTCATATGGCTGGGGTAGTTATGAAAAGCGCACCGCTTGCTCATATCCTTGTTCGGGTTAGGAATAGGATTCTTCGGTTGATAATTCTCAAGGGGCTTGAGCATGTTCTGGTTCATCAATTCCTCGAACACTTGGCTTAGTGGCATTCCGAGGTTTTCGAAGTGCTAAAAATGCTGTCATTTATTCCTCGGGGGTGCTTGGTCACGGCTTCTCTGGATTTCATTCTGAATGTAGTGGAATGCCTCGGTAGCCCTTTTTCATTTGTTTGGGGCAGATGCCGGAATAAGCGGGACTGCCTTGCAGCGGTAGGAAGAAGCATGACTGGCTACCCTTTCCTCCGTGCTCAAAGCTTTTTCAAACTTGGTACCGGCGTTGACCATAGCGTGAAGATCAGGATAGGGGATGTGGCTGATCAATGTACTCAACGATGGTTTGAGGCAGGAGTGGAAGGTGTTCATCTATTCTTCCTTGGATAGGAGGTCCACTATCTCGCTTAACTTCCAATTCCATCTTTTGTAAAATTCCTCCACCGACTCATCATCTTTCTGCTCAGTGGCCTGCAGGTCATGCCGGTTTGTTTTCCACTTGATGTTAGCACGGTATTTCTCCAGGAAGATATCACTTATTTGCTCTCAGGTGGAACGGTTTTCTGCCTTTACGTTGAGGAACCATCTTAATGTTGTGGATTTGAGAAAATGCTGGAAGTGATCCGCCAGTTGAGGGATTGCCCCTTTGACTCTCATACCCAAGACATAGGTGTCGATGTGGGTCTTTGGGCATTCGGTCCCATCAAACTTTTCCATCTCCGACATCCTGAATTTTGGAGGAAGAGGAACCACTTTACTCGAATCTGTGGGCATGAGGGAGTCCTTTCGAGAGTTGGCCAGGTTGCCTTGCATGTCATTCATCTGTTCGATCAACCAAGCCATGTGAGGGTTAGTAGGCTGAGGCAGGTTGCCATTTTCGGGGATGGAAACTGAAGATGGAGGTGGATTGGCTGATGGGATCGCCATTCGTGAGTCTTGGGGAGGTAGTTGAGTGTATACCATCCTGTATCCCTGATTGTTGCAATTGAGGGCGTGATTGCCCGGACCGCTAAGGGTTGTATTTGGGAATTAGGGAAATGTTTCATTAGCCCCAAGTGGCAGACTAGCGGGTGGTAGGTTTAAAATGTCGAGATATCCGCTTGGGATGTCTGTCCCTGGTAAACATTGGGATTTTAGGTCATGGTTGCGAGGCTCGTATATAGTCAAAGTATTGAATCCTTGGGGATACCGAGATACATTGGGATCTGGCGGAGCAGGCCCGTATGTGTGTTGGTGATATTGGCCTTTTGCCGCAGGGCCGGGAAATTGACTGTGCTGAGGCGGGCAGGTCAGAGCTGCTTGACTGATGCCTGAGTAAAGCTTTGATCGGGAGCTGCTTTGCGTTGCTTGGTTCTCGTAGCTTGGCGGAGGTGGGACCTGCTGATAGCTTTGAGGAACCGGGTGAGCCGGTATTTCTTCGTCTTCTATGAGAAGGAAAGTCCCATCAGTTTGGGGAACAACGACGGTTCCACGACGACGCAGGGTGTCTACAATCCAGGCTTGCTGTTCTTCTTGGCGCTTCTTGAGAGTTTCGAAGGCTTGCAGGACCTCCTCCATTGTCTGAAGGTTTCTCAGTGGCGGGGTTCCGTTTCCCTCACTGTTATCTGTTGATCCCGCCATGGGGGAGTAGCGGACTGTTCGGACCACTGAACCGGAAAGGCTGTCGGATCTTGTAAATTCGATACTGAAAAGGCGGCTCCCGGTTACTCTCAACCACTCTCGGTTCGCTGGAGGGGGTAACGGGTAAGGTTTAGACATGGGAAGGCCTTTTTTGGATAAAGGGGGAAAGCTCATGCGACATGCAGTTTCCGGTTTTTTTTTTTATTTATGTTTTTTTTGTTGTTTTAATTTACTTAAAACGTGTTTTTTCAGAATCCTAAGTTGATTGGAAAAGATTGCTCTTCTTTTTCGCAACTATGCTAGATCCTGGGTCAGTGGAGACCATCTGTGCGGCTATAAGCCCTTCGTTTTGCACCTTTATTTCAACATCCCGGGGTGGACAGCCCCGGGCAAGGGTCCTATAGGGCAAGCAGTTTCCACCGGCCTAAAAGAAAAATCCGAACCTAAGGACCGAGCCTGTCATGTTCGTTTTAATGCGTCGGGCATGTGAATAGTGAGCAGAGCCGGCACCTGAGTCAAGATCGAGTCGAGAGTTCGACATGACCTCTCTTTACCTTGCTTTCGCAAAGGATCTGAGACATTAGGCATTGGCTAGGTCATATTGTCATGGCTGACGTATTAAAGGCTTGAAGACATGGTGTCATGTGGGCATGGATGTATATCTGGGACAGAGCATTATCCGTGTGTAGCTTTGGAAATCAAGACCAGGTCAAGATTTTAGCATGACCTTTCATCGTCTTGCTTGTGCAAGGGATCTTGAGTTTCGAGCTTCGACCCAGAAAACGGCCGGCATGGGATATGTATCCAGACTGTATGACACGGACTGGGTAAAAACCAACCGAGTCTGGACAGAGTGTGACGCAAGCGTGCATGGTTGACACTGGCTAGGATGGATGTTTGGAATGATCCTGTGCGCGTCCGAAAGGCGTCAGGAAGACCAATTGAACTGCAACTGAGACCACTTCGGGTTGAGGGTTGTAGTGTGCAGTGTACCGAGGCAGCAAGTGTACGTAGCATGCGATGTACCAAGGCAGCAGTGCAAGTAGTGTGCGGTCACTAAATTCTTTTTTTTTCTGAGTAAACAGAAATTTTTGCAGAATTTTTATATGTATGTACACAGATGTATTATGATGCATTTTTTTGTATTTTTATTTTTTTGAATAAAAATTTAAAGCACATGCACACACACACAACAATTAAAGAAGGGGTAAAATGAAAGTTTGACCCTCATAATTGTTTTAGAAATCTTTTTTTTTGTTTAAAAGTTTATAAAACAAATTCGTCCCCAGCGGAGTCGCCAACTGAAATTACCCGGATCCGGCTCGAGCGCGGGCCCCGGCATCTCACATGTGTCGGGAGGTGTCTCGCTGCATTTTGTTTGTAGAGTCGCCACGCCGTTTTGATTTAGCCCAAAACATTGAAAAAAGGCTTAGTTTATAAACTGTTGTTGTGTGATGAGATTTTGAGTTCGGAGGTCAGGTTATGCCTCGGGAAGAGAATAGCAGAGCTCACCCGAGTCGCCTCGTAAAAACGAGTCTTTCGGTATCCCTCTTTCTTTAAAAGTTGTGTGTGTGTATGTGCTTTTAAAAATGCATGCTGTATATGATGTCTACATTGTATGCTATGTATTGAAATAGTAATGGAAGGAAGCCTTACCAATATTGGTTCGTGTCTGTCTTCCGCTTGGGAATAGTGTTTAAGTGTGAATAGTGTTCCGGGACGGACCAGGATTGCTTCAGGGATGTACCGGTGTTTGCGGACAGAGCTTCGGCATGCCTCGAGAGTGTCAGGTGTGTACTCTGGCAGAGGTTTGACGTGCGTCGGGATCGTCGGGATTGTTGAGTGGACTCAGGCAGAAGTTCGGCGTGCCTCGGGATCGTCGGTTGTGCTCGTACCCTATTGGTGTTAACATTGTTGTTGCTGTTATGACCCTTCACCCACTCGGCCAGCTCGCCGTTGTTGATTCTCTGTTGAATGATATTTTTCAGCTGGAAGCAATCCTAAGTATTGTGACCGTGATCGTTGTGTTAGTCACAAAACTTAGCTCTGTTCCTCTCATTTGGCCTTCGGCCCATCAGGGGAGGAGGAGGAACTTACATAGCTTTTAAGATCGCTGCCCGCGATGCGATCAGGGGAGTATACACTGTTTCATCCGCCAACCTTCTGAGTTTGTTAGTGTTGCGGTTTCTATTTTTCCCCTAGCCGTGATCGTGGCTGGATCTTTGGGCGACCTCTTGCACATGGTCAATTCTTTCTTTAGCCGGCCTACGGGAAGCCAATTCAATGGGCTCTTATGCGGAGGCGATAGCAGAGGCTCTCTCATACATTTCTTCCACATTCTTGGGCCTATACGAGGCAAAGTTCATTTTCAAGAAACTGGAGGACAGACTGCCCTCAAAGAAGAGCTGAATATCGCTCTCGGACAGGTCTACAATCTTCTCGAACATCTTTCTGAACCGAGTGATGTAGGATTTGGTGGTTTCTGTGGTGCCCTGCGGAAATTACCCGATCCGGTGGACTCCTTATTGTAAGTGCTCCAATTTGAGATTGGTAGTTTTTTCGTTAGAAAGTTAACGAAAGTTTTAACATTTCTAACATTTCTAACAATCTCTAACCTTCCTAACCAAGCAAGAGTAGGTTAGGGTTTGCCATTTAAAGTTAAACCAAAAAAAGAATCCAAAAAAGCAAAAGAATTAAGAAAATCCCGAAACAGCAAGTTGAAAAACAATTTCTGCTGATATTTTGAATTTTATTCCTCCTGTCCAAAGCCTGCAGCCTCGAGATGAACAGTGCACGCCTACGGGAACCCTCCGCGCGGACATGTATGACATTTCCAGTGTCCTATAAATTGAACCCTCCTCTCTCAGTTTAAGAGAGGAATTTGATCACAGCAACGAAGTTCTGGCGAAATATAGAGAGAAAACAGTGGGAATCCCTTGATTGCCACCTTTTTCTCTTGAATCTTTCCCAATCAAATACCAAACACACCAAACCTTGATACTCCTCAAGCCAAACACCAAATCTTGATATTCCTCAAGTCAAATTCCAAGCCTAGGAAGATAGGGTGTCACCATTGGTAAAGCCCTCCTTCTCAAAACCCTAAAATCCTCTTTTAACTTCTTGTTCATCTTGTTCTTCTCACTTGGATCTACTTGATGTCTTGTTTAACTTAAGTTTTGACCTAAGATGGTCATCTTGAAGTTCATCTTCATGAATGACCATCTCAAATGGTCTACATTTTAAATCTCTAAATTGATTTTTCTCTTTAAATTCATCTTTACAAAGATCCCTCTCCCTTTGCAAAGGATATGTTTAAACCCCATAAATTCCCCAAGGATGACTTGAGTATGAGAACCACTTGGCACAAGGTAGTGGAATCAAGTCTAGGGATGAAAATGGGGTGAACATAGATGCAAACCCCCCAAAAATCACATTTCTCCTCAAGAACATCTTGCTGTCCAGTAGCATTGTTCTGAGAACTCAGTCCATTTTCCTATTTTTTGGACCCAGTAAAACTTGGAATTGGGTGTTGACTACAAAATACTTTTTGTAGCCAACATCCAGATCTTTCCAGACATATTTTTATTTTATTTTTTGAGTAAGTAAAACTCCTTTTTTCAATTTTTCTTTTAGAGGCCAGTTCATCAGCTTCTGGAAATCCAGATTTCACATATGAGATTTCCAGAAGGTTTTGACCCCTCAAATTACTTCCAAAATGGAAAGTTTCTTTGCAGAAACCCTATTTAGGGTGTTTTAAGCAACTTTCATTCTCGGACTTTACCTAGATTCTGAGGTTTTGAAGCCTTTAAGTCCATTTCAAAGTCAAGGGTCAACTGCCTTCTTTCATTCTGGCAGAATTGCTTTTCAAATCCAAAAATCTTTTGAGTGCCAAGACTCGACCCAAAAATCATACCAAAAATCTTGGGGATTGTTCAAAGCCTTAAAAAGAGTTCCCAATTTTTACTTACCTCAGTTTCAACATATTTTGGCCAAAACACACACACACACACACACACACAACAAAGGATTTTGAATGTTTGGAAGACTCGTTTTTACGAGGCGTTCCGGGTGCACACTAACGCCCTTCCCGGCGCGTAACGTGACCTCCGAACTCGAATCTCTGATCTCGGGCATTTTTCAAAGTTTTGGCCCTCAAAATTAAAATGGCGTGGCGACTCCGTTTGATTTCAAAAATCGGGTACATCACAGTGGCGACTCCGCTGGGATGAATAAGCTTTTTCTAAAAAAAAATGATATTTGGTATATTGGTGGAAACCATTAAACTTCCCGTTATCGCCTCCTAACACGAGTCGGGGATAAATTGTGGTCTAACAATCCCACGTACCGGTATCATTATTTTCAAAAAAAAAAGAAAAGCTTTTGAGGGTCAAGCTTCCGTCTCAACATTTGAAAATCCTTTGCTTTGTGTGTGTTGATTTTTGCACAGTTTTCGTGTTTGTTTTTGGCCGCCTCGGAAAAGTCAAAATTTTGACTGTCGGAATAATGTCCCTAACTGTTGGAATTCTCGTGCTTATGTGTTCACTAAATTTTCAAAAAAAAATTCAAAAAAAGATTTTTCAAAAAGAAAATTTCAAAAAAATCATGCATCATGCTTTTTAAGACACATAAAAAAATCTCTATTTTACTCGAAAGGGAAGATAGGCTGCTTGCACACTACGCGCACGTGACCGTACCGCACACTACGTCCCTAACCGGGAAATCCTTGTCGCGGTCCGTTTGGTCTTATTACGCCTCTCGGATGAGCACGGGACTACCCAAACATCCCATGGAGCCTCGTGTCGACCATGCACTTGTCCGTGACACACTTTGTCCGAGACCCGGTTGGTTTTTAGTAAATTACTGTGTCATGCCCTGTCGTGTATAGACCTTTCCTTTCAAGCCTTTGTCGGCATACCGACTCAATATCTTTCGGGGACCCTAATCGGTCGAAGTTACGCCGGTTTTCCGCCGCGAGACTTTGACCAAGATATTGACCGGCGCCTTGACTTCGGCTCGGCGGCACAAATTATACACGGACTCCCGGCATTGACCTTTGAGTCATCAAGGATTAATGAATATTCCATGCCTATTTACGGCTTAAGCGACGACAAGTCAAGATCAATTGTGGACGCTTATCGGTCAAATCATGCCGACTTTTCGTCGAGCCCTCGGACATGATCTTGACTTTTGACGTCGGCTTTGTCCGTAATTTACATCGAATGCTCGTTAAGACTCGATTACCCGCCGGACTTTTAGGATCGTTTTTCTTTCGGTCGGTGGGACCCGCTTGCCCTATAGGACCCTCGCCGGGGCTGTCCACCCTGGGAGGTCGAAATACGAGGTGGAATACGAGGGGCTTATAGACGTAGTGACGGGGCCCACTGATCCGGGAATCGAGTAGTTCGAAAAAAAAAAAGAAGAGCAATCTTTTCCAACCGATTAGGTTAATAAAACGTGTTTTAAGTAAACATGAACAAATAAGCGCATGTTGCATGAGCCTAAGAGCCCAAACACCTACCCTCCTTCAATTCCCGCCATCCGAACCCTCGTGTCTTTCCCCATGACTCCGCGTAAAGCTTGGTTTCGGGCACCGGGTCACCGTTTAATCGGTTGGGAAGAGTCAAGTGCCTCATCGGCTTCGCCGTTTGTTTCAACTCCGGGTTTGAGAATGTCTGCATCAGTAACGAGGGGGACAACGTCACTCCGCCTCCGGGACTCCTCGGGCGAACGGCAATGGAATCGGTTAGCGAACGGATGAGAATGCGACGGGAAGCCTTGTTGAATAGCCTTATCGAGGCTATTAAGAGCCATGGTTTGGCCACCGGCCTCAATCCCGATGGAACCTTCCTTTGTGGAAGAAGAGGATGACCCCAATCCCAATCTCGGTCACCCCGATTACTCCGAGGATGCCACCACCAACCTCCTTCGGTGCTACCGAACACATGTTCCTCGATCTGCAGGTCGAGACCACTTTGGATCCATGCGGCTGATGGGACGATTCGGTTCACGGCTCCTCGGTGGGGGCAAAGTCGGCACGGAATGTCCTCTCGTGGTTGGGGATACCTCGGAATGCCACGATGATTGGAATCCCACCTCGGTTCGGAACCGATCAATCCAGACCTTCACATCAACGGCCACAATTTGGAATGCCGCCACAATCGGTTCGGGGCCACGATCGGGAGCCTCCTCGGAGAATGGTGCGGTTCGGTTGCTCCTCACACGGCTTTCACAAATCCATTCACTCGAGACTTCTATGGGTTGTCAAGCCTTCATCCCGGTTTCATCCGAATCACCGGGACCACGGTATCCTCTCGGTTATGCATCCTCGCCACAACCGGCCATGCAATTCAACAAACGGGGACAGCGGCCCGCACTTAAGCCTACTTATGGGCCTCACTCCGAAAATCCAAGCCATATGGCTACCTCGAGATCTGCCTCCATCTTCTCTGCTGATTGGAAGCCAACGGCAAGTCGCTGGGTTCTATCCTTTTGCCCCGGCTCCTACCTACACTCCCGGGGTAATTTGGGCCAAGGACGAGGTTTTCACCTATGCTCAGGGATATGGTATTCCTTCCACCAATGCACCACCAACAGCTAGTCCTCTTCCTAGCTCAAATATCGGCTCGGGAATTCCCGCTCCGCCTTTGGATCCCCAATTGGCTTGGTTTATGGAGCAACACAAGGAAATGAAAGCACGGATGCTGAATTGACCGCCAAAAAGAACACTTGCTCTTCGGCCTACGAGATCCCGACTCGATTGTCCCCCTGCCTCACAAGTTTGTGATGCCCGCTCTGGGGAATTGTTTGACGGGAGTGCATGCCCTAAAACTCACTTGGACACCTATACTTTGGCAATGAAGGCTAAGGGATGCACAAACCAACGGTTGGCCGATTACTTTAGTCTCTCTTTGAAGTCGGGGGCTTTGAAATGGTTTTTCCGATTGCGGCTGAAGCTAGGGCTACTTGGGAACAAATTACCGGTACTTTCACGAGATAAGTATAAAGCCAACTTGGAGTGGGAGACAAACGAGTTGACACGCAAACAACGATGCGGCGCCTAATGAGAATATTGGGGATTTCTATAAGAGATGGAACTTAAAGCTCGGTGAAATGGCCATTCCTCCCTCGACGAGGAGCGATTAGACATCTTTCGGTCATGCTTGAAGCCGCATTTGAGAGCTTCCCTCGGCCACTTCCCCTACGGCGACTTGCGTGCAATGGTTAATTCCGGGGCTAAGTTTGAAAAGGCTTACAATCAGCGGCCGATTGCTGCACTGCCTACGGATATCGGGCTCCTCCCTCCAAAACTACTCTCACTTTCGCTAAAGGCAAAGGCGATCGGCTACGCGGGACGGGGGTAACAATGCCACTTCCTTTGTTCCCAAGAAGCTGATGCATCCGGATCTCGGCTCCAAGACTTGAGAAACTTTGGGATGCCTTTGAGTGATATCTTCGAGAGGTTTGGTGAGAGAAGGTTTGCTCCGGCCTTTGGAAAATTATCGGCCTAGAAACCCCAAGCGCTCCTTTGGATACCTCCAAGCATTGTGCCTTTCATCGGTACCATGGGCACTGACGGATGATTGCGTCCCCACTGAAAAGGCCATCCAAGGGTTGATTGAGCAAGGGAGGTTAGAGATGCTGAAGGACCCAATACCATCAATAACCCGCTCCCTAACAACATGAGTGTCAACATGATCGAGTTTGGTGGTTCAAGCCTTGTGGGCACGATGGAGTTTGACTCGTCCCTTTGCAAGGTCAATGAACCGGTCATCGCGAGGCAATGAAGATGGTTGGATTGAGCAAAAAGTTGCCAAGGAAATCTGATGGAAAGGTCTGCAATAGCTCCGTCTCCGGCGTCGAAGAATAGATGCATGGTTCAACGGCAAAGAGCGGCTAGGCGGGGGCTACCTATCTTTAAAATAGTCTTTTGAGTCAACCTTCGTAGGGTCTAGTACTTTTCTTTCACCTAAGTCCTTCCTGGACATTTGTCATTGTAGTCCAGTTTGGACATAGTGGTTAAGTGTCTAATTTTTAATATAAGTCTTTTTCTTTTCTTGCTAGACTCGAGACATCATTTGCGCACCCACGTTACACTTAATTGAAATGGTTTTATCCAAAATGATCACTTGTCTTTGCTCAACCACTAATTCTTCGAAAATGATTAATATTTAAACTAATCGGAGTGAGAAAATCAATTGATATCCTTCCCAAATTGGGGCTTACCAACTCCCATCTTGCATCTCATATGCTCACATCCCTTTCATCATCATCATCATCATCTCGTTGCTCGATGAATTTGCATGGATCTTTTCTCATATAAAGCTTAAGCAAGCAATGAAGACTTAATCTCGTAGGGATTGCGGTTGAAACCTTTCACCCATAGGAAAGCCATTACCTCACCCTTACTAAACACTACCCTCTCATTTCAAGATCGGCGTGTTTTGAAACCCGGTTTAGCCATCATTTTTGCTCCATGCGAGAGAAAGTCCAAGCGAGCCCGAGAAGTTAGCCGAGAATCGGCGATGCGCAAATTATCTCAAGCCATGAAGGAAGGACAAAGATAATCCTCAACTCCTCGGGAAGCTTTCCAATTCAAAAAAAAAAAAAAAAAAAAAAAACAAAAAAAAAAAAAAAAAAAACAAAAAAAAAAAAAAAAAAAAGAAACAAAAAAAAAGAAGGATTTTAAAATCCTCACAATCTCGGATATAATTCCAAGCTCCTCGGGAAGCCTTCCAAAAAAAAAAAAAAAAGAAGAAGAACTCAAAGTCCCAGACATCTCAAGAAGCTCTCCAATGATCAAAAGGAGCTGAATTCTCGCAAGATCGCAAAAAGTTGTCGATAGCTCGGACTTCCTCTTATCATTACCTTAAACCAATCCCAAGCCATCCTCTCAATTTTAGAGGATACTCCCATCACCATTACCCTTGCCCTTGGCCAAGTCAAAAATACGACCTCTCATTCTTGGAGGCAATCAATCTTCCTCGCCATAGATTTCCCAAACACATCCCCGCGAGCCAACCTCTCATCTTTAGAGGTTCGGTCGGTAAAAGGCCTAGCCGACCTCTCATCTCAAGAGGTCATAATCTCCCAAATCACCCGATAGCCGATCGAAGCCGGAAACCCAACTACGGTCCCTAGGATAGCGGTTTCATTCTAATATCCTCGATGTCGGGATCAAATTAATGCTTCATTGCTTGCTTAAATTGGAATCTAATCCATTTTGGTTCAAAATTACCAATCAAAGATTGTGCAAATTCAACCCTTCCCTTCATGTGAGCATATTTCATTTCTCCTCACAAACACTTGCCGTGGATGTCCCCTTTGGGGCTTCGCATCCGTGTCTTTCATGGACACTCTAAGGGGATATGTTATTCAATCCTCCAAATCCTCAAAATCCCCAAGGTCCTCGGACCCTCGAATTTCAACATTCATTCTCTTTTCATTCGGGATAGGCCCGAACTACGGCGACAGAGCTCTTCATAATGGAGGGAACGTAGGCAACCGGAAATGGTCGGTCGAAATCACAAACAAATCTCAAAAAAAAAAAAATCCGGTCTCATCGAGGATCGACCCTATACACTTTCCGCCCTTCCAAGCTTGATTTTCGATATCGAGTTGGTTTCTCCTTGTGATTAATCAAAATATTTGTTCATATCGATTTAGGGATTGAATAACCGAACATTAACAAAGGGTTTTAAGCGGCCTTGTGATCATCATGAATAAGACAAGTTTTCAAGTGTCTCGACAAGTCTTCTCTCTCTCTCCGTCATAGGGAAATAGAGCCAAACCTTTGTCTTTACGTACGCGGGGGCTTCCATACACTTTTCCACACCTTGTGATGCTTATACTCTCTCAAAAGAGTCAAACCAAAAGCGAGAGTGTCATACACAAATTCGGGAGACATTCCCATCTTTCAAAAGATATGCCTGCACGTAAACATTTACGAGTCTTGTCCGATGCTTGGTTGACTAAGGTGCGAAAAGATGGGTTCCCCCTCTGTAAGACTACTCGAATTTCTTCATGCTTTGGGGCTTGCTAAGCGGTTCTCCCGGGTTCTCTGTAGCGACTCTTCAAGTGGGGCTTATATAGTCATCTTCGGGTCCACGTTGGGTTCTTCACCATGAGATAGACTCGCCAAATCACTCCTTCAAAATCTGGACTTTGCCTACTCGGGATCAGGGGCTTTGTCGAGATGGTCTTTTGGACCGAATTTTATCAAGTCGCAAGAAAGAATTTCGGCTTGAACTTGGTACACGGCGGCTTCCCGTAGCATCGGAATTCAAGATCGGGGTTTCTCCCGGCATTAGCAATTCCATCAAATCATCCTCCAGGACAAGGTTTCGGCGATTCACAGCTCATCCAAATGAAAGAAGCTTTACTCGTATCAACGTTGGCCCTAAAGTCCTGTCGGCATCGGCTTCAAATGACCAAGAATGAGAGGGAAAGTTTCAATCAAGATCCGGGATCCGAATCCAATCTCATCAAGATTGAGGTCCATGTGATATTCTTGACAAAACCTCACCAACAACCGCATTGTTTAAATCGCGACCAAGGGTTCTCATCCCCACTTGATCAAAATGCATTCCAAGCGGTCTCCATACCCATGCATCCCCACTAAAAATCTCCCGAGGGCTCATGTAGCATGCACTGAAAACTTGAGTCAATAGGAATAATCCTAAATCATCGAAGATCATAAATCATAATTTTCTGCCCGAAGCTTAGGCTAAGTGCATCTTCGAAAGCAAGTAAATGCATCATCCCATAATCATTTTTGGTTCCATGCATGCATCTGTCATCATGAATGCCATATATGCATCTTCCTCTTCACTAACGAATGCAGGAATACAAACGTGAAATCAAATCCCCCTTTTTTCGGCAAGGATGATCTTCACCAAAGACGACCTCCAATGAATGAAGCCGCCCTCCAACATCTACAGTTTGACAAAGACAAGCTCCGGCGTCTGCAACTTGCTAAAGACGACCTCCAATGTCCACAAATGGATGAAAACAGCCCCCAATGAAGACCACCTCCAGTGTCTACAATTCGGTCAGAGACGCCAAGTTCTCAAAGACAAGTCGGGCAGAGACGCCAAGTTCTCAAATACAGTTCGGTCAGGGACGCCAAGTTCTCAAATGCAAATCAAATGCCGGTCGGTCGAGACGCCAAGTTCTCACATACAAATTGGTCGAGAGACGCCAAGTTCTCCAATACAAATCGGTCGGGGACGCCAAGTTCTCAAATACAAATCGGTCGGAGACGCCAAGTTCTCCAAGGCAAGAAGGTCGAGACGCCAAGCTCTCCAATACAATGCGGTCGAGACACCAAGTTCTCAAAAGCAAGAAGTCCCAATGTGAATACAAGCTCGACCACCTCTACAAGGTTGACGATCACCGGCAAGATGCGGACTCGACCAAACTCCTCCTTCGGTCAAAATGCTTCCAAAGACGGCAAATCGTCGGCGAAACCGTCCCACGAACGGCAGCTTAACAAATCTTCATCAACATCGGCCGTAGCCTCGGTCCTTAGGCAACTACGGGTAAGCACGGCCGAGGTATGAAAGCATATCTTAGTCAACTACTTTTCTAAAAGAACATTATCGTCGAGATCATAGGGCGACTTCCCCAAAGCAGTCAAAACCTTAGGGTGACTTCCCAAAGCAGTCAAACCGTAGGGTGACTTCCCAAAAGCAGTCAAACCATGGGCGACTTCCCAAAAATAGTCGAGATCATAGGGCGACTTCCCAAAAATAGTCAAACCGTAGGGCGACTTCCCAAAAATAGTCAAACCATAGGGCGACTTCCCAAAAATAGTCGGACCATGAGGCGACTTCCCAAAAATAGTCAAACCGCGGGCGACTTCCAAAAAATAGTCAGATCATAGGGCGACTTCCCAAAAATAGTCAGATCATAGGGTGACTTCCCAAAAATAGTCAAACCATAGGGCGACTTCCCAAAAATAGTCAGATCATAGGGCGACTTCCCAAAAATAGTCAAACCATAGGGCGACTTCCCAAAAATAGTCAAACCACAGGGCGACTTCCCAAAAATAGTCAGATCATAGGGTGACTTCCCAAAAATAGTCAAACCATAGGGCGACTTCCCAAAAATAGTCGGATCATGGGGCGACTTCCCAAACAGTCAAACCATAGGGCGACTTCCCAAAAATAGTCAAACCACGGGGGCGACTTCCCAAAAATAGTCGGACCGTAGGGCGACTTCCCAAAAATAGTCAAACCACAGGGCGACTTCCCAAAAATAGTCAGATCATAGGGCGACTTCCCAAAAATAGTCAGATCATAGGGTGACTTCCCCAAAATAGTCAAACCATAGGGCGACTTCCCAAAAATAGTCAGATCATAGGGTGACTTCCCCAAAACAGTCAAACCATAGGGCGACTTCCCAAAAATAGTCAGATCATAGGGCGACTTCCCCAAAACAGTCAAACCATAGGGCGACTTCCCAAAAATAGTCAAACCACAGGGCGACTTCCCAAAAATAGTCAGATCATAGGGCGACTTCCCAAAAATAGTCAGATCATAGGGTGACTTCCCAAAAATAGTCAAACCACGGGGCGACTTCCCAAAAATAGTCAGATCATAGGGCGACTTCCCAAAAATAGTCAGATCATAGGGCGACTTCCCTAAAATAGTCAATCCCTCGGGTGACTCCCAAATACAGTCAATCTCTAGGGCGACTTCCCTAAAATAGTCAATCCCTCGGGTGACTCCCAAATACAGTCAATCTCTAGGACGACTTCCCCAAAACAGTCAAAACCTTAGGGTGACTTCCCCAAAACAGTCAAACCATAGGACGACTTCCCTAAAATAGTCAATCCTCGGGTGACCCCCAGATACAGTCAATCCTTGGTCCATCCACTTGACCGACATTGATCACCTTTCTTCCCGATGATTCTCGTAAGCCCGAGTCTTCCCCAGCAAGAACACCTTCAAATAGCCTCCATCAGGTACCGAACCTCAACTTAGGTTCATACTCCTGAAATAAGTTCCCATTTAGGTTCATACTCCTGAACCAAATCTCAACTTAGGTTCATACTCCTGAACTAAGTATCCATTTAGGTTCATACTCCTGAACCAAATCTCAACTTAGGTTCATACTCCTGAACTAAGTATCCATTTAGGTTCATACTCCTGAACCAAATCTCAACTTAGGTTCATACTCCTGAACTAAGTATCCATTTAGGTTCATACTCCTGAACCAAATCTCAACTTAGGTTCATACTCCTGAACTAAGTATCCATTTAGGTTCATACTCCTGAACAAGACCTCAACTTAGGTTCATACTCCTGAACTAAGTCCCCATTTAGGTTCATACTCCTGAACCAAATCTCAACTTAGGTTCATACTCCTGAACTAAGTTCCCATTTAGGTTCATACCCTCTCAAAAGAAATTCCCGGCAGTTAAACGTAAGACCGAGTGCCCCGAGAAAGATAACGGAATCCCGTTTCTTTCATCAAAATCATCCCAGGCAGTTAAACGTAAGACCGAGTGCCCCGAGAAAGATAACGGAATCCCGTTTCTTTCATCAAAATCGTCCCCGGCAGTAAAACGAAAGACCGATCTCCCCGAGAAAGATAACGGAATCCCGTATCTTTCATCAAAATCATCCCAAGCAGTTAAACGTAAGACCGAGTGCCCCGAGAAAGATAACGGAATCCCGTTTCTTTCATCAAAATCGTCCCCGGCAGTAAAACGTAAGACCGATTTCCCCAACGAATACGTCTGATTTTCCCCAGCAAAGCCAACGAAATCTCGAGTAAATTTCGAACTACGGCCGGCTTGATTCCCACTCGGGATACGTAGGTAGCCTATCATTAGGTCCAGCCACTCGACCAAAATGGTCATCCTTTCCTTCGGCAGCAGACGTAAGATCGATCCTTTCAAGCAAAGTCCACCAGAGGACCATCTATCCCCACCATCAAGGTTCGAGGCACCTAAAACGCCATCATCTTCAAGGTCCGAGGCGCCTAAAACGCCATCATCTCCAGGTTGATACCTTAAAAACAATCATTCCCAGGGTCAAAGACCCGAACTACGGCCGGCTTGATTCCCATTCGGGATACGTAGGTAGCCTATTGAATAGGTTCAGCCACTCGATCACTTGATCATCCTATCAAATATGGAGCCTTACTCTTATCGACGACCCCGCTTCCTTCGAAAACACCGTCGCCGAGGGCTCTTGTAAGTGCTCCAATTGGAGTTGATAGTTGTTTCGTTAGAAAGTTAACGAAAGTTTTAACATTTCTAACATTTCTAACAATCTCTAACCTTCCTAACCAAGCAAGAGTAGGTTAGGGTTTGCCATTTAAAGTTAAACCAAAAAAAAGAATCCAAAAAAGCAAAAGAATTAAGAAAATCCCGAAACAGCAAGTTGAAAAACAATTTCGCCGATATTTTGAATTTTATTCCTCCCGTCCAAAGCACGGCCTCGAGATGAACAAAGTGCACGCCTACGGGAACCCTCCGCGCGGACATGTATGACATTTCCAAAGTGTCCTATAAATTGAACCCTCCTCTCTCGGTTTAAGAGAGGAATTTGATCACGGCAACGAAGTTCGGCGAATATAGAGAGAAAACAGTGGGAATCCCTTGATTGCCACCTTTTTCTCTTGAATCTTTCCCAATCAAATACCAAACACACCAAACCTTGATACTCCTCAAGCCAAACACAAAATCTTGATATTCCTCAAGTCAAATTCCAAGCCTAGGAAGATAGGGTGTCACCATTGGTAAAGCCCTCCTTCTCAAAACCCTAAAATCCTCTTTTAACTTCTTGTTCATCTTGTTCTTCTCACTTGGATCTACTTGATGTCTTGTTTAACTTAAGTTTTGACCTAAGATGGTCATCTTGAAGTTCATCTTCATGAATGACCATCTCAAATGGTCTACATTTTAAATCTCTAAATTGATTTTTCTCTTTAAATTCATCTTTACAAAGATCCCCTCTCCCTTTGCAAAGGATATGTTTAAACCCCATAAATTCCCCAAGGATGACTTGAGTATGATAACCACTTGGCACAAGGTAGTGGAATCAAGTCTAGGTATGAAAATGGGGTGAACATAGATGCAAACCCCCCAAAAATCACATTTCTCCTCAAGAACATCTTGCTGTCCAGTAGCATTGTTCTGAGAACTCAGTCCATTTTCCTATTTTTTGGACCCAGTAAAACTTGGAATTGGGTGTTGACTACAAAATACTTTTTGTAGCCAACATCCAGATCTTTCCAGACATATTTTTATTTTATTTTTTGAGTAAGTAAAACTCCTTTTTTCAATTTTTCTTTTAGAGGCCAGTTCATCAGCTTCTGGAAATCCAGATTTCACATATGAGATTTCCAGAAGGTTTTGACCCATCAAATTACTTCCAAAATGGAAAGTTTCTTTGCAGAAACCCTATTTAGGGTGTTTTAAGCAACTTTCATTCTCGGACTTTCCCTAGATTCTGAGGTTTTGAAGCCTTTAAGTCCATTTCAAAGTCAAGGGTCAACTGCCTTCTTTCATTCTGGCAGAATTGCTTTTCAAATCCAAAAATCTTTTGAGTGCCAAGACTCGACCCAAAAATCATACCAAAAATCTTGGGGATTGTTCAAAGCCTTAAAAAGAGTTCCCAATTTTTACTTACCTCAGTTTCAACATATTTTGGCCAAAACACACACACACACACACACACACAACAAAGGATTTTGAATGTTTGGAAGACTCGTTTTTACGAGGCGTTCCGGGTGCACACTAACGCCCTTCCCGGCGCGTAACGTGACCTCCGAACTCGAATCTCTGATCTCGGGCATTTTTCAAAGTTTTGGCCCTCAAAATTAAAATGGCGTGGCGACTCCGTTTGATTTCAAAAATCGGGTACATCACACTTATGCGCGTCGGACTGCTTTACTCTTTCGAGAGGTGAAAAGATGTTTTAAAGATTGGACGGAAGAATTTCTTTGAAAAGATAGTCGCCACGCCATTTTGTCAGCCCTAAACATTGACAAAAGGCTTTTGATGTGAGATTTTGAGTTCGGAGGTCACGTTACGCCTCGTGAAGCGATTTTTGTGCTCACTCGAAACGCCTTATGTCCATGAGACTTTCTAAACCTTTTTTGAAAGTTGTGTGTGTTCGAAATCAAGTGGCCTTGTAGTTTAAAAAGAAAAGGAAAACTGTGCAGTTTTTTAGAAGAAACTGTATTTTTTGATAAAAGGACGGGGGTTAAAAACAAATCTGAAACTAAAGAAAATTGAAAACTGAACAAATGTCACAGGTTGCAAGCTGATCCGTACGGATCAATGCCTCCTTACAAGGTGGTCTGTGCGGATTGGTGTATTCAATAAACTATTTTTTTTGTATCTCATTTTATTCTTAATGTTACATCAATTAGACTTGAGGAGGAAATGTTGCAGCTTCTAGATTGTCCAGAAAAGTGGCCATAAAACCAAAAAAGAGGGAAATGTCAAAGTCTTAGGGTTGTACAACAATGGTGGTTTCAAGCTGTTCTTGAGAAACAACACTAGAGATTGTTTGCCCCAAGTAAAGAAATGAGAAGTCTTTTGAAGGTTTAGACTTGAAATTTGTCACCTTTTAAGAAGAAAATGAAATAAATGGAGCTACATCATTTGTAACCATAATCCCTAGAACCACATCTTTGACATGAGTTATGAGTTCATCCGTGGTGATCAGGGTTACTTGTATCATTGTAACTAAAAATAGAAAATGGATCAAAAGATAATCTTAGGAAGTAAACTACATTTGAAAATAAATAAAGGAAAGACAATGCATGTAATATGAAGAAACCACTATCACCATTAGACCTCCATTCTTAAGCACATTGTGTATGGAAAATCTGGTAGGATCATTTAGATGGTTTTACTCTACAATGTACAAAACAAGTAAAGATTACATTACAAATGATATATTTAACAACAATGATTAATTCATAATATATTAAAAGACTTGGAAGTGAAAGATTAAAGTATTATTTAGGGTTTGGAATGAGATCTCACCAATATTGGTTCTTTTCTATCTTACTAGGGTTTGATTTTGTTTTAAAATTATGTGATTTGAATAGGGTGATTAAAAAGGAGAGAATTCTGCTCTCACTTAGGCAGAATGTCCCCTAATGCTCACTCTTCTCAGATTTTCTTGCCTTGTGAGGCTTTGTGGTCTGGGAAAAGTATGTGATTTGCTTAGGGTGATTAAAAAGGAGAGAATTCTTCTCTCACTTAGCTTGAATGTCCCCTAATGCTTACTCTTCTCAGATTTTCTTGCCTTGTGTGGCTTTGTGGTGTTGTTGGATGTGTTTTTTCTGTCCCAAATGAAGGAGCAAGAGGCCTGTATTTATAGCCTCTGGAAAATGGCAAAGAGGTTCGCACGGCACACTCTTCTTTTTGCAGGGAGGTCCGTGCGGACCAAGGTGCATTGTCAGTACTTTTTGGTCGATTTGACCCTTGGAAAGTCACGGGACTTTGTGATTTATGGATAAATGAACACTCGGTGTCCTTCTCGCATGCTTGGATGGAAAGCGTTCTGGAATAGGGTACTTACAGAAGCCCCTCGACGGTGTCACTTACGAAGGAAGTGGGGTCATCGATAAAAATAAGAATCCCGATCTAGATCGCTCGTCGGGAGGGAGAGATAAACGATCGAGTTGGTCGGACGGCTGAACCCTTTGATAGGAATCCTATGTATCCTGAGTGAGAATCAAGACTAATCGTAGTTCGAGTATAAGGGCAATTTGGAGGGGCCTCAACCTGTGGGGAATGATTTGGAGGTATTCTTTTTGAATGAGACTGTTTGGAGTGGTCTAAACCTGAGATTGAGGATGATTTGTTTTGACGAGATTCAATGGTCTCGGGGTGTTAGTGATTTATTTGGTTGGAGAGACTCGAGTTTACGATGACTGCGGGGGAAAAGGATTCGGGATTACGATGATGGCCAAAGAAAGGTTCGGGCTTACGATGATGGCCGAAGATAGGTTCGGGCTTACGATGACGGTCGAGGAAAGGTTCGGGCTTACGATGAAGGCTGAAGATAGGTTCGGGCTTACGATGACGGCCGAAGATAGGTTCGGGCTTACGATAAGAGCCGAGGAAAAGTTCGGGCTTACGATGACGGCCGAAGATAGGTTCGAGCTTACAGTGACGGTCGAAGATAGGTTCAGGCTTACGATGATGGACGAAGATAGGTTCGGGCTTACGATGACGGGCGAATAAAGGTTGGGGACTAAAGTGCATGAATTTGCAGGGGATGGTTTTTGGACAGCCAAGGGCAAAGATTATAGGGGCAAGAAGGTCAATTGCCTGAAGCTTGCAAGGAGGTCCGTGTGGCTTCACCACAATTTTACAAGGTGGTCCATACAAATCTAAGAGGAAAACTGGTGTTTTTAAACGGATTCAAACTGAAGATGTCGCCATTTTACCCAAAATTTCAAGTTTCTGCCGCGAGAGAGAGAGAGAAGTAGAAATCACCATTGTTCGAGCCAAGTTTCTCCAAAAATCTCCTCCCTTTTGCTAAAATTTCATCATGGCTAAGGAAATTAGGCAAGTTCGTCACCAAAGTAGCCAAGAAGCTCTTGAGAGGAGGTTGGATTTACAAAGGAATTTCTCAAATTACAAGCCTTCTACGATCAATCCTAACGAGTTATATCAGGATGTGCACAAACACAACTCGAAGGGGAAGACTAAAATGGAGGTAAGAACCCAAATTTTGTCTTTGTTTTTGGCTTTGAAGGTTAACATGTTAGAAATAGGGCTTGTTTTTTGCCATTTTGGGGATTTTGTTCTTGCCATGATAGTGTTGTGAAATTGATGATGGGTTATTGAAATTGAATGTATATGGATTATGGGTATGTAATTTTTATTATTAAAAAATATGGATTTTAAGTTTGATTTGTGAAAATAAAGTGTGTCTCCTTTGATATGGTGTATTACATGCTTGAATGGTTTGTAACCTAGGGTGTTTTGATGGTGTATTTTTGTATGCAATGTGAAACATGAGTATATGGAACTTTGTTTTGTGAGTGTCAGGAAAATTGTTGGAATGAGCTTTTGAGATAAAATGTGCCATGGGGGAATGGGTCTTTTTTGACATAAATGTGCCGTGTAGGAACGAGCTTTTGAAATAAAATGTGTCGTGTGGGAACGGGCTTTTGAAATAAAATGTGCCGTGTGGGAATGGGCTTTTGAAATAAAACGTGAATGATATGTGTCATTCTTCGTTTAATATTGCTAATTCTTACATCAGAGTTTATTGACATACCTTTGTTGTGTTTACCTGCAGGATGAGGCGCCTTTTTCAGGAAAGGACAAGAAGATGAAGACGCGGGGGTCTATTGAGACCATGGTAGATGTTTGGAGGAGTATGCCAAATAACTCCTGGGATGGGAGACCTAGTCCTCGGAGACTAGTTATTGACTCAAGGCTGAACGTGTTTATGGAAAATTTAGCTTGAGTAGCCTCGACCAAGAAGAATAGGGCATTTTCTAGCTTTGTCTTAGTTTTGGTGGGATACAACACATTCATTCCATCTTGGTTGGGAGGAGGTGATGGTGACTCCCACAGATTATGCAGCCATCTCCGGTCTTTTCTTTAAGGGAGAGTCGGTGAAGTGGAGGGATCATATGTCTGTCGAGCGTTTGATCGAGCTGCTGGGATTTGAGTCTATGCCTCGTAAGGGTTTGGGCATGTTGCATTCTGATGTTGAGTCGAAGATCTAGATCAACATTGGGAGGTATCAATGGGATCCGAGGGGGGTGTCCGCGGAGCAGCTGGCTCATTCATTTTTGTGGTTTGCTCTTTCTTTGACCCTGTTCTCGAACCATGCTACTACGGCTCTTTTTTCCTTTTCGTGAGTCCTTTGTGGATTTAGACTGGGTTTGCGACATCTCCTGGGGAGAGGCAGGCTTGGCTAGCTTTACTTTTCCATGGACAAGTTTAGCAGGGACGCGACCAGCTCCTTGGGATGCTTCGAGTTTGCTTTGGAGGTAAGATTTTATTGCTTTGTAGCTTTGTGTTGTTATCATTCCTTTCCTTTTCTGAGTCGCTATCTGTTTTTCCATGGCGGGTATGGTGCTATGAGGTTTTTCAGTGCCACAAGTGGAACCGTCGCGATGAGGTTCTGCTAGGGTACCCTGCCATGCTTTGCTGGACACGGCCTTGGAGGAAGAGGAGGGGTAGCAGAGGGAAGATCACGCTCAACTATGATGACGTGAAGAGGAACTTGGAGAAGGATAACCCGGAGGGCTTCCAGCTGTATCCTTGGTCTCGATATGACGTGGATGATCTGGGTGACTCACCCTGGGTGACGAGGAAGAGGAGGCTCCTGCGGGGCCTCACTTGTGATGTGATGTATTTGGGAGAGAGAGTTTTCTGGCAGCATGGTGATGGTGCTGCTCCTCGTGCTACGAGGGATTTTCCAGTTCATATGTTGAGCTCTTCCGAGATGAGATTCTTTGATATAGAGAAATATTGGGCTGGGGTGGACGCCGCGGATTATGTCTTGGATAGTGAGGAGTATAGGGCTTTTATGAGGAGGAAGCTGAGGATGCCGCAGGTTTTCGTGCCCATCCCAGAGTAGGTTCCTCCCGCTTACTGGGTTGATCCGGATGCTTCTGTGAGTGTTATTCAATCTTTTAGCATCTTAATCCTATTTTCTGTTTTATCTCTCTCCCTTTTGTGACTATTGTTTCTTTGTCATGCAGATCTCGGGGCGGACTGTGGATTTGATCACCCGAAAATATCTGGGGATGAAGGCTTTCGCGAAGAAGCTTATGTGGGGAATGTCATGCGGGTCGTCAAGAGGTGCAGCGGTTCATGAGCCCATGCCTTCGAGGAGATTGGTGGACAATCCTTTTCCTGGCGCGAACACCGATCCACAACCTACCTCTCAGCCTGATATACAGACCCAGGGGAGGTATAGTTATGATGGGAGCTTCATCGAGGAGGGCCGAGGTGCGTGACCGTTTCCGCAGTTATTTCCTTAGTCCGGTGCACGAGGTGTAAGTACCCAAATTTGGCTCATGCCTTAGGTTAAATTTCCGGCAATTTCGGTAAGTTTCCCGGTAATTCCCCGGACCTTCCTAGTGTTCGGAAATGTTAGAGCAGTCCCAAATTAAATTAAGGGTGAAGGAGCCTTCCTAATTAAGAAACACGTTTTTCTTAATTAGGAAGAGGGTTCTAGAATTTGCCACCTTGCATGGTTCTAGAAATCTTTGAGTCACAATGGATAATGCCGCACGGCTGCATTAGCTCGCTGTCCCTAGCCGCACGGCTTCATTAGCCTTATCCAGACTGCCTATAAATAGAGCCCTCCTCTACCCATTTCAACACACACAATCCATAGCAAGTCACCTACAAACACTCCAAATACGTGAAGAATCTTGCTGGAAGCTCAAGAAGGTGAAGAAGAAGGCCAAAGCTCCCTCCCTCCTCCTTGAAGATCCAAGACCAACCTCTCCTCCTAGCTCAGACCAAAGAAGAAGGAAGCTATTGGTAACCTCGCACGCCCTACCTTTGCATCCTAATTGCTTTATAATTTGCTCATTGCATTGTCTTTATATTGCTTGGGACTTGGTAGATTAAAGATCCTATCTTTATATTCCCCTTCCCCTTTGGCATGCATTAGACATCATTTGTCATAAAAATGTAGTCTTTTCCCATAAAGGTGCATCCTTTGCACCTAAAACCCCCATTTTCAAATAAAAATGTCATCTTCATGCATCCTTTGCATATAAAAATCAAATCTTTTTCAATCAAAATGCATCATTTGCATCCAAAATCCCTTGTTCAAGCATCATTTGCTTTAAAGACCATGTCTTTACCATAAACTAGCATCATATGCTTTTCAAAATGCAATCTTTATGCATCATTTGCATAATGAATGCCAATTTCTTCAACAAAAATGCATCATTTGCATAAAAATCAAATCTTTATGCATCATTTGCAATAAAGATTATTTCTTTAAACTAAGTGCATCATTTGCAACCCAAAAATGTCATCTTTTCATTAAAGATTCATTTTTACATACATTTCCCCCATTCCCCCATTAACAACCTAGGAATGGACCGGTGTAAAAGATCCTATCTTTACATCGTTCCTTCCATTAAAGGTTCCATATCTCTTTAGAAAGGGACACCTTGAACCCTATATCTCCGATTATCGCTTAAGAAAGAGTATGAAGCATCTATATGAGCTCGGCCGTCTTAAAGCGTAGGATTGATGGGCTAAGGACCCTCCTTTTCTAAAGAACCTCATCTTTGACCAAAGAGAGTCATTCTCTCGATCACGCAAGTCCCAGGGTCCCGAGGTTAAAATGCGATGATCACAAGTCATAAGATGAGGACGGGATCATAATCCCAAATACATAAAATTCCAAGGAATCCCGGCGACAACCAACAAATGGTTTGTACGTCAGGAAGACAACTTGGGACATTCCCCCCTTTTTCTCAAACACATGCACACAAGAAAGCACGCAAGCAAGCACGATTGCGAAATCTTGGGAGACTTGCTCCGGCAAGGCACTTTGGGTGAACGCCAAACGTTCTTCCCGAGGGTAACTTAACCTCCGAACCCAGTAAAAACCTTTTTCAAAGTTTTGAGGTAATCAAAATGGCGTGGCGACTCCGTTTTTCAAATTAAACCGGATGTCTTCAAACTCGCGTGAATCCAACAAAATTTTGGGCACCACATTCACAGTTTGGCGACTCCGCTGGGGAATACCCAAAGGAGAAAAGCTTTTATTTTCAAAACAAAAAAAAATCGATACTCGGTATATAGGTGGAAACCACTTACCCTTCCTGTACACTCCACGGCGTGGGAGTTGGGATAACCGGTGGTTTAACAATCCACGTACCAATATCCCTTTTCGAAAAACAATTTTGAAAAAAAATAAAAGAAAGCTTTTCCCTTTTGAGCGGGTTAGACTCCCATCGCCGATTTCATTAATCGTGCTTGCTTTCTTTACCATGCATTGCATCATTTGCATCTTGGAATTTGTGCATACTTTGAAACGGGAAACAACCCGAAAAATAGCAAAAGGAGTGGAACCTGGAAAATTGATCCATGCAGTCGTACGGCTCAATCCTCCTTGGATTCGGCCAGGGCGACCTCGGTGGCAATTCCACCGGGAAAAATCATGGTTAATCTGGCGGTCCTAGCGGCTTGGGGCTACTCGGCTTCATGGCCCAGGGCTCCCGAGAAAATTTACGTGCTTACGTGTTGCATTTTCCCCGTCCCGAAAATCATTCCTTTAAAACACATTTATGAAAATCTCTGTTTTAACTCAAAAGGAACATTTTTAGGAGACCGCACACTACGCGCACGATATATCTGTACACTTTTGCACGCACGTCCTTCAAACCCGAGGTGGTTCCAGTGCGATCACGGACGGACCTTACGATGCTCCGGGCGCGCACGGAATCATCCCAACCTCCCCGTGGCGGCCGGTGTCGACAATGCACGGTCCGTGTCACACGTTTCAAAAAACCGTGACTTTTGGTTGGTTTTGGTCTAGTCCGTGTCATATAGCCCGATTGCATACCCACGTAAAGGTCAAGCCTTAGCTCATAACGGAAGCCAAGATTTTCGCTCAAGCGAAATTACGAGAAATTCCGACAAGGAAAAATCGGTGGGATCTTGACTCAGACATTGACTATTGACCTTGACCCGCACGGAATGCGTAAGAGTCAAGACCGAGTCTTTGCCAAAAATCAAAAGATCTTTCGCTCAAGCGAAGCTACGCAAAATTCCGACAAGGAAAAATTGGCAAGATCTTGGCCGGCATTGACTTCGATTAGGCCACGCACCGTGTATGCAACGAAGTTCAATGTGACACCGTGTCATCCGGCTTTTACCGCCCGACCCATGCCTATTATTCTCTCGGACATTACCGAAAGTCAAAAACCGTCATTCGCTCAAGCGAAACTCTGCAAAAGATCCGTCGAGGCGGAGAGACGAGACTTTCCCGGTATTGCCTTGACTATAATCCGCATCGCTCGTGCGTTGAAAGGTCCTATGACCCGCTAGACCCGATAGGAGCGTTCTTTACTCTCGGTCGGTGGGATCCGCGTGCCCTATAGGACCCTCGCCGGGTGTCCCACCACAGGAGGTCGAAATACGGGTGGAATACGAGGGGCTTATAGACGTAGTGACGGAACCCGGCGATCCGAGGATCTAGAGTAGTTGTGAAAAAAGAAGGGCGAGAATCCCTTTTCCAACCAAATAGATATTAATAAAAGACAACATTTTAAGTAAACTTGAAGATTCTAATTTGCATATTGCACGAGCCTTGACTAAACACCTACCCGAGTCTAAACCTTTCCTATCCCTTTCCGCGGCGAGAAAGAAGTGGGTGAGAACAGGGTCGGCGACTTGTTAGCACAGAATCCTCGGACGGTTCGCGAGAATCCTCGGTTTCGAGAGTCGAGAATGGCCGATTTGACGAGAAACTTGATCTTGGTTTGGGTAACCGAGATGACTAGGGAAGAAGAGCTAGCCTATAACCAATGCCCTCCCCATCTTCATATAACCCATTGCCAAAGACCGTCCCTTCTCGGTCTTCTCCAATACCCCAAGTGTTAGGGTCCCGACACCCTCGCTTCCTCTGCATCCCCCGGGACCTTTTTCCTCCTTTCGGCTGAGCCTACTTTGGAATCCCGGTGCCAATTTGACCTTTCCAATTTTGTCAACGCACAGTGAATTTGCCTACCTCTCGGACGGCTACGGTGAAGAGTCGGTCGGAAACTTGAGAATAGGAATGGATGGATTTACGACGATGATGACGGTTCGGTAAAAGGAATGGACTTGGAGCCAACGGAAGTGAAACCCGAAGGGCAAGATGAGGTAGAAAGCCACGAGACACGGAATAGGGGATGAAATCACTTCAAAGTGTGTCTGCGGCCTATGCTGAGGCTCGGAGAAGGATGAGGTAGTGTATGAGTCCTATATCCTAGAGTTCAATACTCCGTACAAGGACTTGGTAGGTGAATGGAGGAACTTGATCGAAGCTTTAGTCAAAAGAGGGAAGTGGGCTCCGCCCACCGATCTGGAGCATGTAAGCGTCGCCGAAACCAAACTCTCATCGGGAAGGGTAGACTCTATCACGGTGTTAGTAGTCACTCCTGAAACTTGGTACGAAGAAGAATGTATGGATGCCTTGGAAAGAGTCTGAGTTTAGAGGCGACCCCGGTCCCCTTTATGTCCTACGATGATAATGATGTTTTCTGGTAATCCCTAAGCCCGAGGAAGAGTACGAGATACCCCTCGTATGGCGTCAAGTATCCCGACACCTTTTGCCCTCATTGGTCATAAGAGCCAAGGCGAAAGTTCCCACGAGAGCTACTGTAGTGACAACGATGAAGACACGGTCGAAGTGCCGGAAGGGACAATAGAGGAGTGGTTAGCCCGAAGCCAAAAAGCCCGGAAAATCTCTCGACGGTAAGGAAAAGGAACCCGCCGTGAGGTTTGACCCGCGAAATCCTTATTGATGATGGAATTTCCCACTTGAGAAAATGTTTGGCCAACGTCAAAGATGCCGTCGGAAGGTTGACCCCGGGGAAAGAAAAGACATGCTTGACGGTGATGAGGAATGTGATCCTACTCTGTTAAAGAAGTTGCTAGGTTCGGATGAGAAAGCCATTTGCCAAGCTCCAAACTCCGGAAGTGATAATTCTTGTTGCATCTTTGACTTTGAAAAGTTTGAATGAGGCTGAAAGCTTTAAACGGAGAATGTGAAGTTGAAATCAGCCGGTCAAACTCGAAAAGGTCAAAAAGCCGGTAACACAGGACCGAGATTCGGGAAGCCGCCTATGCTTCCGGCGGCACCGTCAATCGAGATCAATCGGCGAGAATTGGCCATACGCCGGTAAAGAATCCGCCTCGACTTTGAAAGAATTGTGAGAATCCTCCGGTAGGAATAATGACCAAGGAAAATCCAATGTCTATGTGATGACTCGGTGCAGGCGAGATGAATGTTGAGCGGCCTAAGGGTGACAAAAGAAGCACCGTCTACGAGCCAAAAACGAGATAAAAAGACCTTATAAGCCGAAGCGAAAAGCGACTACGATAAGGAGGATCCGGTCCTAACTCGGTTGAAGTGTACCCAAGCCAATATCTCCTTATGGTCCCTGTTGACCTCTTCATACCCTCATAAGTTGAAGCTAGAAGAAAGTTTGGCCAAGACCATGGTGCCCATAGATGTCACCCCGAGATGAGGTCGTCGAATGATTGGAAATATCCACTACGGAAACATCATTACCTTCAACGACTTAGACACCTTGCCAAAGTATGGGGCTAGTCATAACGAACCTCTTTACATCACAGTCCGGTTAGAAGAGCGTCGATTGCCACAGTATTAGTCGATGGAGGGTGCACAATGAATGTCTTGCCGGCTAAAATGATGGATTTATTGGATCTGAAGCCAACGGACTTAAAGCCTTCTAGTCGAGACTATTAAGGCCTATGACTCCTTTGCACGATCGGTTTTGGGGATCGCCACTCTCAAGATGTGGTTCGGAAAAAAGGTCATGGACGTTGACTTTCAAGTTATTGATATTCCGATTTCATTTCTTGCCTTCTTTGGGACGGCCTTGGATCCACCGGATAAACGGGGTAGCCTCTACTTTGCATCGGTGCGTCAAATTTCGGTCGAGTGATGGAACTATCACCACCATTTATGGAGATAGTGTCACGGTAGAAGGAACCGGCCGGGGATATCCCGATATTGGAGATCAAGCACGATGATGAAGGGTTAGCATTGGCCGGATTCTCAGTAGCTTCTTCCAAGGCACAAGTGTGTTGCACGACCTCACCACTACTTAGATAAAATCCCTCCTGCCATGAGAATGATGCGAAAAATGAGTTATCTTAGGGACTTGGATTGGGTAGAAGACTTCAAGGTCGTAACACCATCATTGATGTGAAGGAACGGACTACCGAGATATGGCTTGGGGTACAAACCGAGACTCTCGGGATGCCAGAAAAGCTAAAGGCACGAAAGGTGAAGGGGTCCGGCTCCATCCTTACGATCTGTCTCGACCCATTACTTTACAAAAGGAGGGACACAATATGATGAAAGTGATCGCCGGATCTCCTTGCGAGAAAACCCTTCTAGAGAACCTTGAGAAAGTTAGGGGAAAGCCGGCCAATCCCGTTCGAAGAATGTTCCTTGATTTGCCGAGATATCCACAGGGCTACCACTACCGTTCGAGAATGAGTACGTCTTCAAAGGAAATCCGGCCGGTGTCAAAGAGTCGGCATCGGGACAATGGACTTCTCCGCCTTTGAGTTAGCTCTTCCAAAGATCAGCCGAGATAGAAGCTGCCGGCAGTGAAGACGATCGGATGGGGTTTGCAAGAGTTGTTTGACGAAGAAGCACAAATCCCGGACTTGATCGACTTGATTCGAGACGATGAGATAGTTGCCGTTATTGGAGACGATGGTGAAAGTCATTTTGATCCTCGCACTTTGGTGACTAAGACAGAAATGCCATTGAAGAATTGGGAGACATTCTCGGGGCCGATAGCCGATCGACGGCAAATGATCACGGAGCTTGGATTGGTACCCCGTCCTTCTCAACCCGGTCGTGTCAAACACCACTGTTGTCTATTCGGTCAGTCGGGAATCTTTGAATTCCAGTCCTCGTAGTCATCCGAAGGCCTCACGCCCGAGGATTATGAAAATGTAATCGATGTCATCTTTCCCCTTATTTTGAATGAAATGACAAATCTTTACGATTATCCTCTTATTGCCAACTTAACAAATGATAAATTAACTCAAAACTTAACAACAGTTAATAATGAATCATTTGAACAAGATGCACAAACACACTAAACGAACAATACATTAAAGAAATCTTTAAGCGGGTTTCGAGAAAAAGAGGAAAACCGGGCCCAAGTGCCGAGGAGGTTTTGATAAGTGTGAACTTGGGTACTATTGAGGAACCTAAAGAGACACGAGATTGGAAGCTTCTTCCGGGGGGTTGAAAGGGACAGATTGATCGAGCTGCTCGGAGAATACGTCGACGTGTTTGCATGGTCATACAAGGATATGCCGGGGCTAGGCAGTTCGATAGTAGAACACGAGAATCCCTCTAGCACCGAGATGCTAAGCCGGTAAAGCGAGCGAGAAAGATTAAGCCGGAATGGTCTCTACGAGGTCAAAGAAGAAATTGAGAAGCTACTGCGGGTAGGGTTCATCGAGTCATTGAATACCCGACATGGTTGTCCAACATCGTGGCCGTAACCAAGGCCGATGGGAAGGTGCGGCTGCTTTGTGTGGATTTCCGAGATACTGAACAAGGCCGGCCCAAAGACGACTACCCTCGCAAACATAGACATCTGGTGGACTCCACGCCAACTACGAAGTCAAATCCTTCGTTGATGGTTTTGCGAGCTACAACCGGATCAAGATGGCCGAGGAAGACCAGAAAAGACAGCCTTCACCACACCATGGGGAACCTCTTGTTATACGATAATGCCATTCGGGCTCAAGAATGCGGGGCTACTTACGAAGAGGCGGCGACCGCGCTTTTTCATGACATGATCCACAAGGAGATTGAGGTCTACGTAGATGATATGATAATCCACTCCAAAGGAGAGGGTGGGCAGCACTTTGTTGACCTACGAAAATTCTTTGAGAGGTTGAGACAACATTCCATGAGACTAAACCCTGCCAAATGCACCTTCGGAGTGACAAGGGGAAAAGTGCTTGGGTATATGGTCACAGAGCGAGGTATAGAAGTTGACCCCGAAAGATCAAAGCCATCATGGATATGAGGCCACCTCAAACCCAGACAGAAGTCAAGAGCTTCATGGGTAAATTGCAGTACATCAGCCGTTTCGTCAATCAGTTGACCACTATGTGCGAGCCCATCTTCAAGCTCATGAAGAAGAATGTGGACACAGAATGGACCGAAGAATGCCAAGATGCCTTTGACCAAGATCAAGGCATACTTAGTACATCCCCCGGTACTATGCCCCCCACATAGACAGAAGCCTCTTCTGCTCTATCTCACTGTCACAGACACGGCAGTTGGGGCTATGCTTGCTCAGGAAAAGAAAGACTCTCGGGTAGAAAACGCCATTTACTTTGTCAGCCGGAAGCTACAGGGGAGTGAGCTCAATTACTCAGCATGTGAAAAGACCTGTGCAGGACTGGTCTGGGTAGTCGGCAAATTGAAGCATTATATGCAAGCCCACCCTGTGAATTTGGTCTCGAAAATGGACCCCATCAAGTACATCTTTGACAAGCCTTCCCTCTCGATGCGTTTAGCGAAGTGGTCCTTCTTCTTGGCAGAATACGACATCAACTATGTGACCAGAAAGGCCATCAAGGGTCAAGCATTGTCAGATCACCTGGCGAACTTCCCCAGTAATGAAGACAGAGGGCCTGAACCCCAATTCCCAGATGAAGGGATCTTTGCAGTTGAGCCTGAGAATAGATGGCAATTGTTCTTTGACGGAGCCGCTAACAAAAGAGGAAATGGTGTAGGAATGCTATTGGTCGATCCGAAAGATGAGCATACCCCCATAGCCCTCAAGTTGAACTTTCCTGCCACGAACAATGTCGCCGAGTATGAAGCCTGCATTGCTGGTTTGGAGGCTGCCTTAGAAAGAAATGTCAAGGAGCTCGAAGTTTACGGAGACTCGGCCCTGATCATCAACCAAGTCTCCAACAAGTGGAAGACTGTGGACCCTAATCTGCAACGGTATCATGCCCATATGGAGGAGTTGACTGGACAGTTCAGAGAAGTGACTTTCCACTACTTGCCGAGGGAAAAGAACAGATTCGCAGATGCCCTAGCTACTCTAGCCTCATTGGTAGAGATCCCCGAGGGAAAAGCCATAAAGCCCTTCAGAGTGGGTAGAAGAGAAGCCCCAGCCTTCTGTTGTGAAGTGGACCTGGGACCCGAGCCCATAAAGGAACCTTGGTACAATCAGATTTACCAATTCCTCAAAGACGGAGAGTCGGCTTTCGTAGACGAAGAAGGTAGACCAAAAGAAGGTGTCGTGAGCCAAAAGCTTGCGAAGCCCCGAAAAGGTTGGCCTCCCCATTATGTCATCCTAGGAGGCAACCTGTACAAGAAACGCTATCAAGGACCACTCCTCTTATGTGTCACTCAAGAAAGAGCCAGAGAGTTGATGACCGAAGTCCACAATGGTCCTTGCGGTCCTCACATGAATGCCAGAGCCCCGATGCAAGTGATCCTCGAATGGGTTACTACCGGATCTCCATGGAGACAGACGCTCAAAGCACGTCCGAACCTCGCGACAAGTGCGCCGGTTTGCCAACCTCAACCATCTCCCACCTCATGACCTGTACTGCATGACGACTCCTTGGCCGTTTGCAACTTGGGGCATTGACGTGATAGGGAAAATAGCCCCGACAGGAAGCAATGGGCACGAGTTCGTGTTGGTAGCCATCGACTACTTCACCAAGTGGGTAGAGGCCAAGTCCTACAAGGTCCTCACTTCCAGAAAAGTGGCCCAGTTCATCAAAGAAAACATAATGTGCAGATATGGGGTGCCCAACGAGATCATTTCCGATAATGGGTCACACTTCGAAGGAGACTGCGATAGATCGCCGTCGACCCGAATCACTCGCCATAAGTCGTCTCCGTACAGACCTCAGACTAATGGAGCCGTGGAAGCTGCTAATAAGACGCTCGAACGGATCATCCGAAAAATGGCCACCCGTGGTCGTGATTGGCCCGAAAAGCTGCACTTGGCACTATGGGGCTACAGAACGTCTGTCAGAACAGCCACAGGAGAAACTCCTTTTGCCCTAACTTACGGGATGGAAGCAGTGTTACCAGTGGAGTTGGAAATCCCGTCATTAAGGGTCCTCCTGGAAAACAGTGTCAATGAAGTGGAATGGTTGCGCAGCCGGCATGATGAGTTAGCCCTGCTTGACGAGAGAAGGCTAAAAGCCATGGAACACACCCGAGCCTACCAGAGGCGAATGGCCAGAGCGTTTGATAAAAAGGTCAAGGCCAGAGACATCAAAGAAGGTGACTTAGTGCCGAAAGTAAAGCCCCTACCGTAGACAACCCCCGGGAAAATGGGAACCCGTTTGGATCGGCCCTTATGTGGTGCGTAAGATACCGTCAGAGGAGCAATGAAGCTTGCAGACTTGGATGGCAATCCCTTTGTCCACCCAGTCAACGGTGATAAACTCCGAAGATACTATGTCTGATAAAAAAAAAGAAAAAAATAATAAAAAAAAGTGCAAAAAAGAGTAATACCCAGCTAGGCTGAAAACCTCAAAAGGGCGGTCTAGGCAAAAGACAAGGTTGCACATATAAAAAAAAAGAAGAAAAAAAAAAAAGAAAAAAATCTTAGTCAAAAAGAGTAATGCCCATTAGGCCGAAACCTCAAAAAGGGCGGTCTAGGCAAAAACAGTGAGCCGCACATAAAAAAATTAGTTCACTGTAATGAACTACGTAGACCTGAGCCCCTTAGCCTTTCTTGTAAAAGGGGAACGTAGGTAGCCATATATGGTTCGGTCTAAACAATAAAAAGGACGATTAAGTTTCCATGAAACATGTCCTGATCAATAAAAAAAAGAGAGACATTTGAATTTCCATGAAATGTGTCTTGACTAATTTCTAAAATAATATTTCTTGTTCATTACAAGTTAAAAACTTCTTGATGAGTTCAAACACGGTCTACCTCTTGACTCTGCTAACCTGCTAAAAAGATCTAAAATACAATAAAATGCCTAAATAAACTAATGTGTTTGCAAAATGGCAATAAGAGAATCCTAAGAAAAGATCCGCCGTCATTCGCCGAGTCTTCTTTGGTCTTCTTCCCTTTTCCTCGGCCCCGTCGAGTCTTCTTCCTCTTTTTCTCAATTATGCTCGGTATCCCTCATCCCGACCTCGGTATCCTCACCGGAGCCTCCACCAAAACCCGTGTTAATAAGTGCTCTCTCTATCCGAGCACGAGTCCGCACCTCCTCCCTCTCGAGCCTCACCAAAGGAGCGACCTCGGACAACCCCTTGTACCGAGCCTCCATGTCCCTGACCAAGTCACCTCGACCGGGTTATGGCAACTCGCCTTAGCCTCGCCTCCCTCGTAGTCCTACTCGAGTCGTGGTCAGCCCCCAATAAAGCTCGACGTCTCTCCTCCAAGATAACCTGAGTCGCTCCCATCTCCCTCTCGTACCAGTCCAAGTAGACAGTGGTCAAGATGGTGCTCTTCCTGCTCCTGAAGATAGCCCTGGGTGGGAAAGCAGCATGTGTCCAAGCCCTTGAGAAGAAAGAGAAGCTGGCTGGATCCCTCATGTCTAGAGACATCACCTCCATGGTCCGGATGTCCTCCCAGTCACTCAATGGCTCCTGTAAAGCCCCAAACTGCCTGGATACCAAGCAGGGTATATAAAAGGATGACCAGCAGAATCCTGGAACCCTCACAACATAAGACTCCTGAAATATCCTCCTGGTCTGCAACCTCCAATGTGGTATCCACCAACGGATGTCCGAAGTGGATAGCCTAGCCATCATCAGCTCCCAGCTTGAAATTACCCGGATCCGAGAAGGCCTCGCGGCCCCGGCATCTGGCATTCTTTCGCGTTGGAGGTGTCTCGCCGTTTTGCTTTCGCATTTTGTAGAGTCGCCACGCCGTTTTTATTAAGCCCAAAACATTGAAAAAGGGCATCAGTTTAAAGATAAATTTTAAACTGTTTTTGTGTGATGAGATTTTGAGTTCTGAGGTCGATGACTCCTGGGAAGAGAATATTAGAATATTAGAGCTCACTCCGAGTAGCCTCGTAAAACGAGTCTTTCTGATACCCCTAATATCCTTTAAAAAGTCAGGTGTGTGTGTGTGTGCTTTTAAAAATGCATGTCAGATCGGATGTCTACATTGTATTGAAATGTATTGAAATAGTAGAGGAAGGAAGCCTTACCAATGTTGGTTCGTGTCCTGTCTTCCGCAGGGGAATAGTGTTTGAGGTCGGAGTAGCGTTCCGGATTGGTTCGGGGATGCCGGTTGTCCGCGGACGTAGTTTCGGCGTGAGTTGAGGTTGTAGGCCGCGTTCGGCGCAGGTTCGGCGTGCGTGGGGATCGTCTGGATCACTCGCGCAGGTTCGGCGTGCGTTGTGGTGGCAGGAGTCACTCGGCGTAGTTTCGGCGTGGTTTGGGATCGTCGGTTTGACTCCTGAAAGAGCCGGACACCGTGGAAAGACCTGTGCAAGGCCTCTGAGTACCACGAGGGCCTCGGTAGTACCTCGAGAGTGCCTCGGGCAGCGCGGAGCGTCTCGGGAGCGCTCTGAGAGGCTTCTGAGCACCTCGAGGGGGCTCAAGGCCTCGGAAGGATCCGAAGGGGCCGGAATGCCTCGAAAGGTCTTAGAGGGGGAGCCGAAGGCTTAGTGGAGGAAGAGAGAAGTGGGAGGTGTGAAAAATGAGGAGGGGGAGCCCTCTATTTATAGTCTCGTATTTGGTGCAAAGAGGTCCGTACGGACCTCCTTGGTTATCCAGATTTTGGTTTTCCTCGATTTGAGGGAATATGCAATGATGGTGAATATTCTCGGAAATGATGATGTCCCCTTGCAAAGAGGTCCGTACGGACCATCTTGACATGCAAAGAGGTCCGTACGGACCAAGTCTCGCATTTAGGGTAATCATTTCTCCTGGATTTGAGGGAATATTGTGGACTTTAAGGGATTCAAGAATTATGGAAACAAAGAGGTCCGTACGGACCTATATTGCTTTTCCAGCTTTCCCGAAAATTCCCGAAAGGTCCTTTTGTCCCTTTATCCCGTGAGGGCTCCTCCCTTGGTTTGGTTGGGGGTTTGAGAGGGTTTTGAGTGGGAGAGGTCTCCGAGACTGCGTGGATGAGTCTCGCGGTGTTTCCTGGTGTTGGAAAGGGAGTGATCCAGATTGGGGTACTTACAGAAGCCCCTCGACGACGTCACTTATGAAAGAAGTGGGGTCGCCGATAAGATAAGGGTCCTAATCTGGATCGCGCGCTGGGAGAGGAAGTGACCGTGAGGGTCAAAGCGAGGACGTGGTGGTGTCCTTTTGGGTGACCGTTTAGGTCAATAGGCCGGACCCCGTGATAGGATTCCTACGTATCCCGGCGGGAATCAAGCCCGGTCGTAGTTCGGGTGTGGGGTGAGTGTTCGTGAATACGGCGCGGTGGTGCCCCGAAGTGTCGTGTGACCGCCGAGGTCGCGCGAGGACGTGGTGGCGTCCTAGGTGACCGCATAGGTCGGTGATAAGGACGTGGTGGCGTCCGGGGTGACCGTATAGGTCGGTGGTAAGGACGCGGTGGCGTCCCGGTGACCGTATAGGTCGGTGATAAGGACGTGGTGGCGTCCGGTGACCGTATAGGTCGGTGATAAGGACGTGGTGGCGTCCGAGTGACCGTATAGGTCGGATGGTAAGGACGCGGTGGCGTCCCGGGTGACCGTATAGGTCGCGATGGTAAGGACGTGGCGGCGTCCGGTGACCGTGATAGGTCGTGATAAGGACGTGGTGGCGATAGGCGACCGGATAAGGACGCGCGTGGCGATAAGGACGCGCGCCCGGACCGTATAGGCTGATAAGGACGTGGCGGCGTCCCGGCGACCGTATAAAGTCGATGGTAAGGACGTGGTGGCGTCCGCGACCGATAGGTCGGATAAGGACGCGCGGCGTCCCGCGACCGTATGTCGGTGGTAAGGACGTGCGGCGGGTGACCGTATAGGTCGGTGATAAGGACGCGGCGGCGTCCCGGTGACCGTATAGGTCGCGACGTGGTGGCGTCCCCAGGTGACCGTGATAACGGGTGACCGTGATGGCGATGACGTCGGCACCGTATAGGTCGGTGATAAGGACGTGGTGGCGACCGGGCCGTGATAGGCGTCGCGGGGCGACCGGTAGGTGCCGTGATAAGGACGTGGTGGTGCCCGGCGACCGTATAGGTCGGTGATAAGGACGTGGTGGCGTCCCGGGTGACCGTATAGGTCGGTGATAAGGACGTGGCGGCGTCCGGGTGACCGTATAGGTCGGTGATAAGGACGTGCGGCGTCCCGCGACCGTATAGGTCGGATGATAAGGACGCGCGGCGTCCTGGGTGACCGTATAGGTCGGTGATAAGGACGTGGTGGCGTCCTGGGTGACCGTATAGGTCGGTGATAAGGACGTGGTGGCGTCCTGGGTGACCGTATAGGTCGGTGATAAGGACGTGGTGGCGTCCTGGAGGTTTTACGATTTTCCTAATCGGGTGGTTTAGGGCCTTCCGGGCCGGAGATAGAGTGAGGACTTGAATCGTCTTCGATTGCGGTTGGTGCCACGCCGGAGGACTTTGAATCGTCTTCTAGCCGCAGTGGAGGCGTGGCCGCCTTGTGATTCGAGAGGCGTAGATGCCATTTGTGTTTTTGCATGTTGATGTAGAAGGTCGGGACTTACGATGACCGCCGGTGCTTGAGTTGCCGTTGAAGTAGGCAAGGATGACGGCCGATGATTGCTTCACCATTTGGCGTTGGGAGGCGCTTCGTGCCTTGGGACTTGTACTGAGATGTTGGCTCCTTCGCGTGCTTGTTTTGCCGTTGAGCGGGCGAGGATGATGGTCGGTGGCCGGGGATACGCAGCCTTGTATGACTTCCCTTCGACTTGTCGGGGAGGAGCTCTGCTTACTTTGATGGCCGGTGGTTGATTTGCCGTTGAGGTGGGCGAAGTTCGGGCTTACATCCGACCGCCGGTGCTTGAATTGTCGGGGATGCATGACCCCGTATGGGCCCTCTTCGTTGGGAAGATGAATTCGGACCTTCAAGTGGTCGAGTTGTCGCTGAGCGTTTGGGGGCGTCTTGTGCCTCGATATTCGTGGCCGGGAGGTGTCAGCTCCTTCTTGAATTGCCGTTGGAGCGGGCGAGGATCGGTCTTACGTTTGATGGCCGATGGTTGATTTGCCGTTGAAGTGGGCGGTTCGGCTTACATCCGATCGCCGGTGGTTGAATTTGCCGCTGGGAGGCGAGAGGCCCTCTTCGTTGGGAAGATGAATTCGGACCTTCAGGCCGAGCTGCTTGAGCTGCCTGATTCGTGGCCGGGAGGTGTCTGAATTGCCGTTGAGCGGGCGAGGACCGGCGCTTGAGGTTGACGGTCTTACGCTTGACTGCCGGTGGATTGATTTGAAGGGTTAGGGACCATTCTCGCACTTGGATTTGCCGAAAAAGGCCTTAGGATGCCAGGGCAAAGTTTGTAAGGGCAGAAAGTCATTTGGGCACCCTTGCAAAGAGGTCCGTACGGACCAACCCGGGTTGCAAAGAGGTCCGTACGGACCAAGTTGATTTTTACAGCTCCTGCATTTTGACCAGCGTTAAAACCGAGGCTCCTTCACTTCTTCTTCTTCGCCTTACGAAACAAATGAGAGAGAGAAGGAGAAAACCTCCATTTTTGCACCAAAATCTTCCATTTTTCCTTTGATTTGCTCGCAATGGCGGAGGGATCTCGAAGGAGCCGTAGACAACGCAGCCAGGAAGTGGTTGAGCAGCGAATGGAGCTTCAAAGGAATTGGACCTCGTTCGTTCCGTCTTCGAAGAACCCGGATGTTTTGTATCCGAATCCGGAGGTGCATAATCGTCGCTCCATGAACGCTGGGAGGTAAGAAATCTGCTCCGCTTTGATTCCCTCGTCGAATTTTTGAATGCTAGAACTAGGTTTTAGTTTTTCGCATTTTTGAATTTTTTGTTATTATTTTATGCCTTTTTTGTGAAATTCTTGATGAATTGTTGAAAATGGACATGTAAAAATTGTGGGTATGTGTATTTTGTGCAGAAATGTGTAGATTAGCTCTTATTTGTGAAAATAAAGTGCCTATCTAGTGAATTTGCATGCTTTGGTGTTTTGTACCGTATGCTATTTATGTATGTACATTATGAGAAAAATTATCGTGTAGTGATAATTTTTGTGCAAAAATGTGACATGTGCCGTGTTTTGTGACGGGTTATATGTGAAAGTGTGTGCCGTGTTGGGACGGATTTTCTTTTGAGAATGTGCTATGTAGTGTGTGCCGTGTTTTTGGGTGACGGACTTTGTGGGGAAAATATGTGCGATTTGGGACGGACTTTCTTTTGAAAATGTGTCGTGTAGGGTTTAATCCTTTTTTTTTTTTTTTTTTTTTTTTTTTTTTTTTTTTTTTGAGAAAGATGTATACAGGTGTGCCGTGTTTTGTGACGGATCGCATGGGAGAAATTATATGCATGATATATGTGAAAATTATGTGCATTGTGTGCCGTGTTTTGTGACGGGTTATATGGAAAAATTATATGTGCAATATGTGCCGTGTTTTGTGACGGGTTATATGTGCCTTTATATTAAGTAACCGTGATTGACGTACCTTTGCTGTGTTTACCCGCAGATGCCGGGCTTACTACCGGAAGGCCAAGAGGATGAAGACTCTGGGATCGCCGAGGCCGTTGTGGAGCTATGGCAATGATGCCCGATATTTCCGTGGGCGGTAGGCCGAGTCCCCTGAGGTTGGTTTATGCTTCGGCCTAGGTGTGTTCGCTGAGAACCCGGGCCGGAGTGTTCGACACGAGGAAGAACAAGAGTGTCTTCCCGGGCCTTTCGAGTACCGGTGGGATACCACCCACACCTTCCACCCGAGCCGGGCGAGGTGACAAAGTGACGCCCACCGATTTTGCCGCTATTACACGGCTCTCCTTCAAAGGGGAGCCTCAGGCGGAGAGATATGATCTCGGATGATGTGGCCGACCGAGCCGCCGGGCTTTGAGCCTCGTCCTCGCAGGGCCTGGGATGCCGTACAATGACGTAGAGACGAGGATCACGGCCGCATTGGGCCTACATCCGGGTACCGGCCAGTGACAAATGAGCAGCTTGGCGCGCTCCTTCTTGTGGTATGCACCGTCCGAGACTTTGTTCTCGAACCACGCGACCGCAGCCTCCTTTGCTCGCTGAGAGCTTGACCGATCTCGATAGGGTCTCGCGACATTGCTTGGGGCGAGGCGTGCTTGGCCGAGCTCTACTTTTCTCTCGGACCGGTTTAGCCGGGGTGGCCACCCGTTGGCCCGCTTTGATTTTGCTCGAGGTATGAGTTTATTGTCGTTTTTGATTTAGCAACTTGTCGTTTCTCCATTTTTTTTTTTTTTTTTTTTTGCCGAGCTCTTCTCTCGCTTTTGTCGCAGTGTGGTTTTATGAGGTCTTTCGTTGCTTCCCATGGGATAGAGATCCCGGGGCCGTTGCCGCGTATCCCGCTATGCTCTACCGGGCTCGTACGGCCAGGAGGAGGAGGACCAAACAGGGTAAGCTCACCATCGCCTACTGGGAGGTGCAGTGAGCGTTTGGAGCGAGATAGCCGTGAGGGTTTCGTCTTGTTCCCATGGGCTCCTGTGATGAGGGTGATGAGTTTGAGGGAGCTCCCGAGGTGACGGCGCAGCCGGAAGATGCCGCGGGGCTCGACTTGCGACGCCATGTATCCTGGGAGCGAGTCTTCTCGGCAAAGATGGCCCGGTGTGCTTCCCGTTGCTCCGAGGGACCCTCCGTTTGGGATGTTTGACTCCCGGATATGGATGTGCTGGATTTTGAGAGGTACCTTGGCGGTGTGGGTGCCGAGGCGTTTATTTTGTTTGGTGAGGAGTACGAGACCTTCGTTAGGAGGAAGCCGAGGACGCCCTGTGCACCGGCGCGGAGAGAGAGGCCGGCCCGCAGCTCCCCTGCAGGTTCCGATGCCGGGCCGGATTTCACTTATGTCCGTGGGGACGGATCGCGGAGGAGGGTGTCTCGTACCTGCTCCGAGCAGTCTCCGCCGCCACAGAGCGGACCCCGACAGACGGTGAGTGTGCCGACTCTTTTCCATCTTGGCATCTTTTCTCGTATTTTTCTCTTTTTGTTGTCGAGTATACCGCATTGATGAGCGTTTCGGCCGTTTGCTTGTGCAGTCCCGGGAGAGCCTATGATGCGCCGACTCGCCGTTATGTGGCGACGAGATCCTTTGCTAAGAAGATGGCGTCGAAGATGTCCCCGCCGGCCTTCGCGTCGTATGCCGCCAGATGAGCCGATGCCTTCGAGGCATTCAGCTGGATGTTCCTCCACCGAGGGCCGAGCCTGAGCCGCAGCAGAGGGACCTTCGAGAGGGCGGCATAGCATGGATGCCGGACGTCTTCCGGAGCCGCAGGCCTTCGAGGGAGCAGCCCTTTATCGCTCATGCCTCCGCATGCCGCTCAGTGGTGAGGGATTCTCGTGAGCCTTCTTTCTTCGACCCTTTCGCCGGATTTGATCCTTCGATTATTTTGAGTGGCAGCTCCTGAGGGGGCTCAAGCACTCGATGATGAGGGCGTGACGGGCGAGTTCACCGGGATGCCCGATTTTTCTTTGGAGGATCTTGGCGAGGATGATGATGACGAGGGCTCGATTAGTATTCATTTGCTTTCCCTCTTTCATATCCCTCTCTCCTTTTTTTTTTTTTTTGTTTAGCAAATGCACATTTTGTACCCGTAATAAAACACATGTATTTGCATGGCAAACAAGATTTTATTTTAAGATGTAATGTCATTTATTTTTGTGATTCCCTGAATTGTCCTAGAAATTGTTGCTATTATTATTTTTATTTTTTTTGTACATGCCACGCGAGCCGAGAGTGCGTTTGTGGGTAGTGTTGGTTTGCCGGAAATGGCTTTGGCCGTTGTTTGACCGTTTGGAGCAAGGTTTTGCCGAGGACAAAGGGTTTTTGTACCGTTTTCCGGGGAAATGGGCTCGATTGCAAAGAGGTCCGTACGGACAGACCTACATTGCAAAGAGGTCCGTACGGACCAACCTTGCTTTTCAGAGGACTTAAATGTTTTCCAAGGTCCGGACTTTCTCCCATTCCCCATTTGCAGCCATTTTCGAGCTTTCTTCCCCATTTTCTCTAGGGACCTCCATTTTTGCCATGGATTCTTCGTATGTTCCTAGGATTTTGCCGAGGCTTTCGCAGAGAGGCAAGCACACTTCCTCGAGCAATGAAAATGTGGATGAGACGCCGTATGAGGCATCGTAGACGGGCTTTCGAGGTAAGGTTTCGTCTTTGCTCTGGGCTTGGTCTTTTAAGGAGTTGGTTCCCGATTGGGATTTGCTGCGGGCCGCCGCGAAGTTCGGGATGTTAGGAGGCACGTGTACCGTTTCTCCTACAATGAAATGGTGCCCACTTTTGAGGATTTTCGGGCTTTGATTGGAGGACCTGAGGTGGAGGCCATCTCGCTTCCTTCGTTGGTGGTGCCGCGAGCGTGAAGCTTGCAGACTTTCTTCGTGCTTCGTTGGAAGAAGTGCAGGCATGATCCTTGATTCGGGTCATATCGACATTTCCGAGCCGCCGGAGCGGTTCATGGTTGATGATGAGAGTGACGTCTCTTGGGATGTATTTGCCTTGCGCGTGATGGCGACGCTTTTCCGGTCGCCTCCTCGCATTTGTGATGGCGCTGCTAGATGTGGTAGGGCACCGCAGAGCCGGGAGAGGATATTGTCCCGTTGGTGTCGGGAGACTCTTCATGGTATCGACCGTCCGGCGACCGGGGATCGTTTTATGAGAGGGGGAAGCCCCGCTTTGCTCACCTTGTGGCCGCGAGAGAGACCTGTGCCATGCCCGAGGCTCCGACGTCGTTTAGCCCGTGGTCATTTGCTCGCCGACCTCTTGTGTCGGGATATGGATCACCCGCCCGGGAGAGATGGATGGCACAGCCTTGGTACGCATCGATCCGCCGGTGGGTTCCGCACCGGAGGATTGAGACCAGGAGGATCTTGCAGAAGGGTCCTACGTTGTCGAGTTCCGTGTTTGTCTTGGTCCTCCTTCTATGTTCCGTCGCTTGTTTCCTGCAGCTTGGGATGAAGCAGAGCCTTTGTTGGCCGGGATGACCTTGCTATCGCGGAGATAGCTCCTCTTTGTATGGCAGCCTGTGTGCCTTCTTGTATTGTCCGAGGGTATGGAGGTATTCCGCTTTCCCTCCCGTGGTACTCCTTAGACGTCTGGGAGAGTGTCGTGTTGACGACTCAAGATCCGGCCCGGTATGAGCAACAGAGTCAGGCCCCAAGTGGTCTGGGAGAGCGTGCAGCCGATTCTGGGACCCGGCTGCCGTAGCAGCCTATTGCCTTAGGAGTGCCGAAGCCTGGTCTCGACCCTTCGATGTGACGGAGACGCTTGTTTGACTACGAGACTAGAGTTGACCGACCGACAGGAGAGGTCCTCTTTACTGTACTCGCAGGAGGAGATCCGAGCCGAAGCACGGCGAATGAAGCCCCGAGAGCTACCGGATTATTTGACTCTACTGGGAGGACCCCGCATCTCTGACCGAGAGACGCAGAGTTGGTTCACGTGGAGCGAAAGAAGACTCGCCGGACGAGGGAAGAAAGGAAAGAATGGCGAGGGGACAAGCGCAGATGGCGCGGAATGACCTCCTAGGTATCCATTCATTGCACCGCAAACACATTATTAGTTAAATGTATTAAGTCCGTCTTTTAGCATGTTGTGAACTTGAGAGTAGACCGTGCTTGAACTCATCAAGAAATGTTGTAACCGTTAGTGATTTGTGATTTACTTTTAAAGCTTTGTCGAGACGCAAGATCTCTTGTTTGCCTTTGCTTCGTTGTGCTCTTTGTCAAGCGTCCATCTGACTTTTCTCGTTTCATGACCGAAGGCCTGAGCCATGACGGCAATCCCCTTTGCCGAGGCTTTCAGGCTTGGCCGAGAGGTTGAATGCTCCCTTGACAAGTTGTTCCGACGGTCTTTTTCGTAGCTTCCTTGCCGCTCGTTGGCGTCGGGCTCGACCTCGATTTCGCAGCCTTCGCTTGAGCTTCTTTTTTTTTTTTTTTTTTTTATTGTTGTTTTTTTTTTTTTTGTGAGCCCTTGCTCGAGCTCTTTTTTTTTTTTTTTTTTGAAGCGCGTGAGGGCGAAGACAAGCCCCCGGCTTGGAAGCGTACATGAGCCGGCCGTTTGATGCCGAGCGACCCTGATGTCCTTTTGATGTTGCCGCCGTCGTTTGACTTGGTCAAGGTGACCGCCGGGGCGTGTTCTTGAAAAGTGCGGAGCTTGATGGAGGTCTTGATTGACATTCAAACTTTTGACTTTTTTGTGTATTTTTAGACCGGACCAATTAAGGTTGCCTACGTCTCCTGACTAGAGGGCTCAGTGTCCGCGTAGTTCGACACTACATGGAGTGCCAAGAGATGCACGCTGTTCTTCTTTAGGCGAAGTATCTCGCGAAGTTTGCTTCCGTTGACCGGATTCATGAAGGGATTGCCGTCTAGGTCTCGTTAGCTTCATGGCGCTCCGAGAAGATCTTTTCAACCACGAAAGGGCCGATCCATGTGGGTTCCCATTTTCCCAGCTGGGTTGGTTCGAGTGGGAGGCTTTTCTTTGAGTACAAGGTCACCTTCCCCGATGTCTCTGGATTTGACTTTCTTGTCGAAAGCTCTAGCCATCCCGCTTTGATAGGCTCCTGACGTGTTCCATGGCCTTTAGTCGTCGCTCGTCTAGCGTGAGCCAATTCATCATGTCGGCTTCGAGCCATTCGACTTCGTTGATGTCATTTTCCAAGAAGACTCTGAGTGAGGGAATTTCTAGCTCGACGGGAAGGACTGCTTCCATCCCGTATGTCGTGGCAAATGGGGTTTCTCCCGTGGTCGTTTCCGACCGATGTGCGGTAGCCCCAAAGTGCAAGGTGCAGCTTTCTGCCAATCTCGTCCCTGGTGGTCATTTTTCTGATGATCCGTTCGAGGGTTTTGTTCGCCGCTTCCACGGCGCCGTTTGTTTGTGGCCTGTAGGGAGAAGATTTGTGGCGTGTGATCTTGAATTCAGCCGCCAGCCGTCGAATTCTCCTTCGAAGTGTGAGCCGTTGTCCGATATGACCTCATTTGGGATGCCGTATCGGCATATGATGCTTTCCTCGAGGAAATGTGCGACCTTCTTGGAGGTGAGTACCTTGTAGGACTTGGCTTCGACCCATTTGGTGAAGTAGTCGATGGCTACTAAGATGAACTCGCGACCGTTGCCGCCCGGGCGGAGCGATTTTCCCGATGACGTCAATTCCCAAGTGGCAAAGGGCCAAGGTGTAGTCATGCAAGAGAGATCGTGGGGCGGCAGATGATCGAGGTTGGAGAACCGCTGCACTTGTCGCAGCCTTCTGACAAAGTGGATGCAATCCGCTCCATGGAGATCCAAGAGTAGCCCATCCCGAGAATGATTTGCATCGTGGCTCGCGTTCATGTGGGGACCGCAAGCCCCATTGTGGACTTCTGTTCATGAACTTGTTCGCTTCTTCTTGGCCGACGCAGCCGTAGAGTGGCCCATGGTAGCGTTTCTTGTATAACATGTCCCCGAGGATGACGAAGTGAGAGGCAAGGCGTTTTAGGGCCATGATGCTCTTGGTTTTGACCCTCCCGCGTGTTGCCCTTCCTTGTTCATGAAGGCAGCTTCCCGTTCTTGAGGTATTGGAAGATCCGATTGTACCATGGCTCATCGACGGCTTAGGTTCTCGTTCGATCTCACAACAAGAGGCGTGAATTTCCTTTCGTCCGACTTTGAAGGGTTTGATTGCTTTTCCTTCGTGGATTTCCACAAGGGAGGCCAAGGTGGCTAAGGCATCTCGCAAACCCGTTTCGGCCTCTTGGCAAGTAATGGAAGGTGACCTCTTCGAATTGTGTGATGAGGTCCTCTATGTGCATGGTATTTTTGCAAGCCCGGTCTATGGTTTTCCACCCGTTGGAGACTTGGTTGATGATCAAGGCCGAGTCCCCATAAACTTCGAAGTTTCGGACATTCCTCTCGAGTGCGGCTTGTAGTCCAAGAAATAGCAGCTTCATATTCGGCGGCATTGTTGGTTACCTCGAAATTGAGCTTTATAGCAATTGGGGTGTGCTCGTCTTTGGGATCCACCAAGAGCATACCGATGCCGTTTCCTTTTGGTTGGCCGCTCCGTCAAAGAATAGTTGCCATCGGTTTTCACCTTCGATTGCGAAGATTCCCTCGTCCGGAAATTGTGGTTCAGTGGCCTCGAGCCTCGTCTGCTGGGAAATCGCCGCTTGTTCACCCATGGCCCGTCCCTTGATTGATTTTTGGTTTACGTACTTGATGTCAAATTCCGCCAGAAGAAAGACCATTTGGCGAGCCTCATTGACAGAGATGGTTTGTCGAAGAGGTACTTGACCGGGTCCATTTTGGAAACCAAGTGTACCGTGTGCGACCGCATGTAGTGCCGTAGTTTCCCAACAACCCATACCAGAGCCGCGCAGTTTTCTCGAGGGCCGAGTAATTGAGTTCGCCGCCTTGAAACTTTCGACCGACGAAGTAGATGGCGTTTCGACCCGTGACTCTTTCTTTTCTTGACAGAGCATGGCTCCAACCGCGGTGTCTGGCCACGCTAGGTATAGCAACAAATGCTTTTCCTCGTGGGGAGGACAGAGAATCTGAGGACTCACAAGGTATGCTTTTATTTTTTCAAAGGCATCTTGGCATTCTCGAGTTCCATTCGATGTCGGCGTTCTTCTTCATCACCTTGAAGATTGGCTCGCACATAGAGGTCGCTTGGTCGACGAAGCGGCCGATATATTGCAGCGGCCCATGAAGCTTTTCACCTCTCGTCCGAGTTTGCGGTGGTCTCATTTCGATAATAGCTTTGATCTTTGAGGATCCACCTCGATGCCCCTCTCGGTGACTACGTATCCCAAAACCTTGCTCTCGCTAACCCCAAATGTGCATTTGCGTGGTTAAGCCTCATTGAGTGTTTTCTGAGGCGATTCAAGAATTTTCTCAGTCTCGCGAGGTGTTGTCCGTCCGATCCCTTTGAGCGAACGATCATGTCATCGACGTACACTTCGATCTCTTTGTGGATCATATCGTGGAAGAGGGCGGTTGCCGCCCGTCGTAGGTAGCCCCAGCCGTTCTTTAGTCCGAACGGCATTACCGTGTAGCAAGAGGTTCCCTGTGGTTGTGAAAGCCGTCTTTTCTTGGTCTTCTTCGGCCATCTTGATTTGATTGTAGCCGCAAACCGTCCACGAAGGACTTGACTTCGAAATTGGTCAGAAGTGTCTACCAACATGTCGATATTGGGTAGTGGAAAATCGTCCTTGGGACTTGCTTTGTTGAGATCTCTAAGTCCACGCAACAACAGACTTTTCCATTGGCCTCGTGACCGTGACAATATTGGAGAGCCATGTGGGGTACTCGATCACCCCGATGAAGCCGACGCGGAGCATTTTTTCGATCTCCTCTTTGACTTGTAAAGACCATTCCGGCTTGATTCGGCGTAGCTTTTGCTTGATGGGCTTAGCCTGGATTTAAGGGAATCCGGTGCTCTACAATGTTAGGATCTAATCCGGCATGTCTCGGTAAGACCAAGCGAACACGTCCACGAACTCTTCGAAGCAAAGGCGCCAATGCGTCTTGCTCGTGCCGGTGAAGAAACTTCCGATTTGCGTCTCTTTCGCTCTTCAAATAGCTCCCAAATTCACTTTGGTTAAAACCTCCTGCAGCTGGGCCCGGTTTTTCTCTCGTTTGACAACATGCTTAAAGATGTGCTTAATGTATTGTTCGTTTAATGTGTCTCGCTTCTTTATCAAGTGAATCGTTATTAACCTGTTTGTGTGTTAGTTAATTTATCGCTGTTAAAGATGCAATGAGAGGATACTCTGAAAGATCGAAGCATTCATTAAGAGCATACGGAATACATTATTGGCAATGAGTTCGTAATCTTCCGGCGCGAGGCCATCGATGACTCGAGAGACTCAAATTCAAAGCTAATGGACTCAGATGAGTTTTGACACTAGACTCTAGGACTCGAGGGGTCGACCAAGTTGTTCGATCATGTCCCGTTTGCTAGCGTAGGTCCTGAGAATGTGGCCCAGCTTATTGAGGGGCAATGAGCTTGATAGGAGATGGGCTTCAAAGGCTTTATGTCACCGTTCCCGATCATTGCTACCACAGAGTTATCGTAAACAAAATCGATTAGATCCCGCATCTCGATTTCTTCTTTCAAGAGCATGTGTAGCAAAGGTTCGTCCCAAGCATCGTCTCATGAGTCTCTTGCTTTTGTCTTGGGCATTGCTAGCTCGAATGCACTCTTCCCGCTTGTTGAAGGCAGGAGTGTTGACAGAGAGTTTTTCGAGTTCTTCCGCCAAAGAGGGAGTTTTTCCGAACCAAAATTCGCCGTGAATAGTGGTGGTTGTGGATCTCGGCAGGGGCGGTGTGTCGAGGAATGCTCTTCTGACAGATTTGGCTTGAGGCCTCCGAATCTTGCCAGTTCTCGCCGGAGCTTGTCCATGGTTGTCTGGCCGCCTTGTTTGGCGCCGATCGCCTCTCGTTCCTTTTCTCGGATCTTCTTCCAAGTTGCCGGCCTTCCTTGTGAAGTACTTGGTCATGTCGAAGCCGTAAGGGCGAAGATCTGAGATTGCGTGCAAGCCTCTTTTGTTATCTCGTGGAGCGTTTACGTGCAGCTCGCTTGTCCTCCGCAATGTGTTCGGGAGTAGGAGAGTATCCCAGCCGTGCAGGTATTCTCGTTCTTTGATATTGATGATCCGTTGAGTGCCCCGATGGCGTTTTCCCAAACCGAGCCCCGGATGTAGTTCATGTGCTTCATCATTTTCATCGGGGAGGGATCTTGTCCCAAATCAAAGGCAGTCTATGTGGCACACTTGGGCCTGGGCTTTCGATGGTGAACCCCGTTAACATCATGCCATCATCGTCGGGTTTGATTTCTAAGACCGGGACGCCGTTGGTATCGGTCCTTTCAGCCGACTATGCCGTCGCCGTAGATGATGGTCATATCTGTTCCTTGGACGAACTTTACGCACCGATGGAGAGTGGATGCCACCCCATTGATCCGATGTAGCCAAGGGCGTCCCAAAATGGCAAAGTGAATGTGATCGGGATGTCGATGACTTGGAAGTCTCGTTGGGACCATTTGTTTTCCAAACCAAAGGTTCAAGGTGGCTATTCCCAAGACTCGGGCGGGATGTCGAGTCGTATGCCTTGATTGCCCGAGTCGAGGGTTTTAGATCGCTTGCTTTGATCCCTAGCAAATCCATCATTTTGGCCGGAAGGACGTTCATGGATGATCCCCCATCTACCAACACCCGAGGGAGACGGCGCTCGTCCGCTGAACCGTTATGTAGAGAGGCTCGTTGTGGTCGCCCCAAATTTTGGAAGATCGAGTTCTCGCGAAGGTGATGATATTGCCGTAATTGACGTTGCCAATCATCTCGAACCGCTTCATCGTGTCACCGTGATGGGAACCATGGTCCGGGCCAGCTTTCTTCCAACTTGAGCTTGTGCGGGTAAGATGAAGTGAGTAAAGACCAGAGTGAGATGTTAGCCTCGAGTGCGCTGAGCCGTGTCAAGACAGATCTTCACTGGGGTCCGTGGTTTCGCCTTCTTTGGCGTAGGGTCCCTTTTCGCCCGTGGCTCGTATGGCCGGCCTTTTGTCCGTCCGCGGAGGATTCACGGGATTTGACCGAACGTGTCGAACATTCACCTCTCGACTTGTGGTTTTGCTTGTCTCTCCCGCTTCTCGGAGTGGGAGGAGCCCGTTGGCGTAAGGCCGCATCGCGCATTTCAATTCGTTCACCGTCATGGCTTTTACCAAGCATCAATAGTGGCTTTGAGATCTTCCCAAGACAGGGGTTGGATTGTCTGGACCTTCGGGCCTTCGGTGGCGGTGCGAAGCTCGTCCCCACTGATCATGGAGCAAACATTGCCGTGGCCCCGTGCGTAACTAGGCCGGGGAGATTTGGCCGGAGTAGATGACATAGTAGTCAAACCTTCCCGAGGGTTCTCCAAGGGTTCCGACCGTGGGATCACCAGATTCGTACCTCTTTTTCGCCTTTTGTCGAGAAGATAGCTTCTTCTTTCGTCGAGGACGGCCCTCGCTCATCGCATCCCGGAATTCCATTTCCGCACAAGCACCGCAATCGCAGACGTCCCACCGTATGTGTTCGTTGTTCGGCGGTGGTACCGGACCTCGTGAGGCCGGATGGGCGTGCTTTCCTCCGGAAGGTCTTGTGGCCTTACGTCATAACCGCATGGCTCGTACGAGGGTAACAGGTTGACTTCCGGGAGACAATGAGAGACGTTAGAGGCCGTAGGAGCAGCCACGGCTCGGGAAGCCCTGTGGTTGGTCAGCGGCTAAGGTTCCGAAGTGGTGCATGGCACCTTCGATCCAGGCTTGTTGCTCACCTTGACGTTTCTCAATAGCCATGAGGACCTCGCCAAACTTCTTCCAAAGATTGGGAAATTTCTTGGGGGTAAGGTCCCGTTCTCATCGTTGTTATCCACCGACTTGGCCACGGGATTTGACTGACCGTCCCGGTGACAGAGCCGGGAAGGAGGTAGGACCTTGTTGTTTTGACACCGGGAGACGGGTTCCCGGTACTCTCGACCACTCTCTCGTTAGCCGGAGGGGGTGATGGGCAAGGTTTAGACACGGAATGGCCTAACGGGATAAAAGGGGAAAGCTCACGTGGCATGCGGTTTCCGTTTCTTTTATTTATTTTTTTTTTTTTTTTTTTTGTTGTTTTAATTTACTTAAAACAAGATTTTCTCGTAATCCTAGGTAGGTTGGAAAAGATTGCTCTTCTTTTTCGCAACTATGCTAGATCCCGGGTCACCGGAGACCATCTCGCGCGCTATAAGCCCCTCGTTTTGCACCCGTATTTCGACATCCCAGGTGGACACCCTGTGCGAGGGTCCTATAGTGCAAGCGGTTTCCACCGGCCTAAAAGAAAATCGAACCTAAGGACCGAGCCTGCCATGTTCGTTTTGATGCGTTAGCCATGTGAATAGTGAACCGAGCCGCCACCGAGTCAAGATCGTGTCAAGAGTTCGGCATGACCTTCTCTTTGCTTGCTTGCGCAAGGGATCTCGTGACGTTAGGCGTTGGCCGGGTCATATCGTCATGGCCGACGTATCAAAGGCGTGATGACATGGTGTCATGCGAGCATGGATGTATATCCGGACGGAACATCGTCGTGTAGCTTCAAAATCAAGATCGTGTCAAGATTTTAGCATGACCTTTCATCGCTGCTTGCGCAAGGGATCTTGAGTTCCGAGCCTTGACTCGTAAAATGGCCGGCATGGTATATATATCCAGCCGTATGACACCGGACCGGGTAAAACCAACCGAGTCCGGACAGAGTGTGACTCAAGACTCAAACGTGTGGTTGACGCCGCTAGGACGGGATGTTTGGAATGATCCCGCGCGCCCAAGAGGCCTAGGAAGACCAAACGGATCGCAACCGAGACCACTCCGGGTTAAGGGTTGTAGTGTGCAGTGTATCCGAGGCAAAGAAGGCGCATAGTGTGCGGTGTAACCGAGGCAAAGAAGCAGAGTAGAGTGCGGTGTAACCGAGGCAAAGAAGGCGCGTAGTGTGCGGTCTCTAAAATTCTTTTTCCGAGTAAAATAGAAATTTTTTTTTGAAGAATTTTAAATGTATGCACACGATGTATATTGATGCATTTTTTTTTATTTTTATTTTTTTTTTGTAAAATAAAAACGAAGCACGTGCACACACACACAATGCTTAAAGGAAGGGGTAAAATGAAAGTTTGACCCTCATCATCGTTTTAAAATCTTTTGTTTTGTTTAAAAGTTTTTAAAACAAAATGTCCCCTGAGTCGCCAACCGAAATTACCCGGATCCGAGAAGCCTCGCGGCCCCAGATCCGGCATTCTTTCGCGTTGGAGGTGTCTCGCCGTTTTGCTTTCGCATTTTGTAGAGTCGCCACGCCGTTTTTATTAAGCCCAAAACATTGAAAAGGGCATCGCTTAAAGATAAATTTTAAACCTGCTTTTGTGTGATGAGATTTTGAGTTCTGAGGTCGATGACTCCTGGGAAGAGAATATTAGAATATTAGAGCTCACCCGAGTAGCCTCGTAAACGAGTCTTTCTGATACCCCTAATATCCTTTAAAAAGTTGTGTGTGTGTGTGTGTGCTTTTAAAAATGCATGTCAGATCGGATGTCTACATTGTATTGAAATGTATTGAAATAGTAGAGGAAGGAAGCCTTACCAATGTTGGTTCGTGTCTGTCTTCCGCAGGGAATAGTGTTTGAGGTCGGAGTAGCGTTCCGGATTGCTTCGGGATGCCGGTTGTCCGCGGACGCCGTTTCGGCGTGAGTTGAGGTTGTAGGCTGCGTTCGCGCAGGTTCTGGCGTGCGTGGGGATCGTCTGGATCACTCGGGCAGGTTCGGCGTGCGTTGTGGTGGCGTGGAGTCACTCGGGCGTAGTTTCGCGTGGTTTGGGATCGTCGGTTTGACTCGGAAAGAGCCGGACACCGTGGAAAGACTGTGCAAGGCCTCTGAGTACCACGAGGGGCCTCGTAGTACCTCGAGAGTGCCTCGGGCAGCGCGGGAGCCGTCTCGGGAGCGCTCGGAGAGGCTTCTGAGCACCTCGAGGGGGCTCGAAGGCCTCGGAAGGATCCGAAGGGGCCGGAATGCCTCGAAAGGTCTTAGAGGGGGAGCCGAAGGCTTAGGGAGGAAGAGAGAAGTGGGAGGTGTGAAAAAATGAGGAGGGGGAGCCCTCTATTTATAGTCTCGTATTTGGTGCAAAGAGGTCCGTACGGACCTCCTTGGTTATCCAGATTTTGGTTTTCCTCGATTTGAGGGAATATGCAATGATGGTGAATATTCGAAATGATGATGTCCCCTTGCAAAGAGGTCCGTACGGACCATCTTGACATGCAAAGAGGTCCGTACGGACCAAGTCTCGCATTTAGGGTAATCATTTCTCCGGATTTGAGGGAATATTGTGGACTTTAAGGGGATTCAGTAATTATGGAAACAAAGAGGTCCGTACGGACCTATATTGCTTTTCCAGTTTCCTGAAAATTCCCGAAAGGTCCTTTTGTCCCTTTTTATCCCAGGAGGGCTCCTCCCTTGGTTTGGTTGGGGGTTTGAGAGGGTTTTGAGTGGGAGAGGTCTCTGAGACTGCGTGGATGAGTCTGCGGTGTTTCCCGGGTGTTTGAAAGGGAGTGATCCAGATTGGGGTACTTACACAGCTACCCTGTTCCTGCTGCCTAGGCGCACCTCTCCGAGAAATCACCCAAGGGTACTGAGTCGACAAAGCCCCAGGCAAAGCCCCGAGCCTCTCCTGCAGCCACAAAGTCAACATAGCCGGACTCCCGGACCACATGAAATGGTCTCCCCGAGCCATCCTGTCGATCCCATGAAATGTCTCTCCCAAAACCAGCGGGACAATATCCTTCCCACTCGAGTCTCGACCGTGTCCAGAGACCACTATGACAGATCCCCACGGACTCGGCGGTGAACAGAGCAGAGAATACGCGAGAGAATGAAAGCATCCATAGCCACCGTTGTCGCAGCCATATCTCGGAGACCCAAACCCGCCCGGATATCGAAAGGTCAATCCTATCCAGGGGCTACCATCATCCTCTCACCTCTCCCAAAGGAATCTCGCAGAAAAGATGCAAGCTTTACCGCCACCGGCACGTCTCCGATCGGCGGAATAGATATAGCCTCGGCCTCGGGACCCCCAATCAAGGCTCACGAAGTCTTCGTGCGTTGGGACAATTTCGTTGTAAGAGAAGCGATAAACATGTCTCCGGACGTCCCAGGAACTTTTCTTTGCGGCTCTCAACGAGTCCCAATCGGGCGGGAGATCCCTCAAATGCCATAAAGACTTGATCTTGAAGGAAGAATCAAGCGAGTCCCTTGTGATTTTGGAAGTTATGTCTCGCCCAAGATTGAAGACCGGATAGAAAATGGTCTCGCTTCCCCCTTTGCAATCCGACGGGCTTCTCCATCGCAAAGTGATCAAAGATGGTGCTTTTAGGTCCAAAATATGCCACGGGGAACAATTGGGACAAGTCTAGAGTGAAAATGAAATGAAATGGCCAAGCCTTGCTTTTATTCGAGAAAATAACCAGCTCGCACGTAACCGTAAGCCGCACGGCTTCATTTTCCCTCAAGGCCATGCCGCACGGCTACATTAGCCCTCTCGCAGAAAAATTCTGCGGCAACCAAAGTTGCTGCCCAAGGGAGTTTTCACCCCACTTTTTCAACCAAAACCCGTACAAAAACATATCCGTAAGCCATTCAAGCATTTATATACCGGTATAAATCATTTTGGCCCGCCACCCCAATTCCAAGCAAAAAGTCACCCCAAGGCTCGGATAATATGCAAATTGAGAAAGCATAAATTAGAAAAGTAAATAAAATGTAAATACAATGTTTTCGCCCCATCGGCGCCCAAATAAAGCAAAAATAAACAAAGTGTGCATAAAAATTGTTCATTGTTTGTTCTCGTTCCAAATCTACTCTAGAGACCTCCTAGGCCTCCGATTCTTCTTCCTCCTCATCGCTACTCGGCTCATAAATGCTAGCCTCCCTCATCAAGTCCTCCCGGTCGCTCACGTCGAGACAAATGGACATTATCGTGCCCGTACTCGGCCCAGTTGCTCCAGAATGTCGGCGTTGGGTCCCCGCCCCGAGGCATGGCACCGGGAAGAGTACTCCGAGGCCGATGAGGTAGACGCCGTGCCCCGACGTGCCGTCTCTTGCGCCTGTGCTCCTGTGCATCCGCCGCCGCCTTCGAAGCGCAGCCGGCTTCCTCGAAGAGACCGGCACATGTCCTTCCTGGCCCTATTCTCGCACCCGACCCGGCCTATCGTAAGTGCGGCCGGAACTGAGAAAAGAAGAGAAAATCTCGAAAAATCTCGAAAAATCTCGGAAAATTGCGTAAAATAAAGCTAAAAAGGGAATAAGACCCTAAGAGTATACTCACGGTGCTATCAAAGCGGCAAGGTGTACTCTGGGCTCCCTAGCATCGGGGACAGTATCCTCATCCTCCTCGGCACTCCATGGACCACGTAGGACAGATGCGCAGGAGGGATCGGCGGGTCGAGAGGCTCATCCTCCCCATATCCCCGAGTGACCGCCGGCTTCACTAGCTTCGTGGCGTCCTCGGGCGCCGCTCCACAAACACAGCGTAGGGGGTGTCCATGTCAAAGTACTCCTCTGCAGCCACGCACGCCTGGTACCTCGCTATCTCATCCTCTCGGCCAATCCACAGGTACCGTAGCATCCGTGTGGAGGATCCTGAGGAGTAATGGGGTCCAATGGAGGGACATGGCCATGCTTTGCCTCGAGAAATGGTCCCCAAGTAAATGACATCACATGTCGGCCAGTGAGCCACCTCCTCTCGCCTCGTCACATCAATGGCATCTCCCAAAGAAGATCTCCTGGATACCGCCCCAAGGGTAGAAGTCCACTCCGTCATGCCCATCTCTCGTTGATGACTCGGCCTCACCATTTTGTAGTCGAAAGTGATCCGGGTCTTCCCCGTGAATTTATCTCTCGCATCTCCCTCCAAATAACCATAGCAGGGAAGATGGTGACATCACTCTGCTTTGGTTCCAAGGGAAGAACCCGATCACCTCACAAAACCAGCCCGCATGTTCAAAACATCAAAGGTCATTCTCTCTCTCATAAAAGTCTCAAGACAGAAGAGAGAAAAGAGAAAAAAAGGAGACTACCTCAAGGGCAAATGAGAAGCAATCCATGGAAGCGGCTTTGTTCCGACCGTACATGTCCAATGAGAAGTACAACTCCGCCAATCCGGCCTCGCCCCAAGAGACCGTCCCTATCCCATCCACATCCTCCAAAGAGTCGAGGAGGCAAGTCATGGCGGCGTCCTGAATTAGCAAAGATAGTGACTGATAGCATCAACCATATGAATGCTCTAGCCTGGGCGATCACATCATTAGCAAGAAAGTTACGCATGCAAGTCTCGAATCGCTACCTCGACGTTCCGCGTCTCCATCCTCACCCTTGGGAATCAGCTCAAACCCGAACAAAGCCTGGAACTCCTCGGGCGTAATGTGGTCTCTCCAAGTCACGGGCCTCCCGGTGAACTCGTAGGCCCGATAATAGGCGTAAAGTCGGCAGGAGTCACCGTCGGCTCTCCCGGCTCGGGTGAAAGCTATGGGTACTATCCCACCGGAACTCGAAAGGGCCTGGACCAAGCCCTTACCCTTAGAGGTGATGTGAACACCCCTGCCGATGGCCTCTACAAACGCATCCAGACCGGTAGCCCTCACCAAATTCTTGGGGTTCACCCCATTCTTCTCAAAATTCGGCATCCTCTGCCAAAGCTTAACCGCTATCTCCGATGGTCCTCTAGACTTGTTCTCCTGTAGACAAGCACAAAAAAGAAGTGTCAGTCCTTCATCATTTTCAAAAGCATGCATATATTCACAAAAATGCACACATTTTCAAAAGAAAAGCATTCACAAAAGTTTTTCTAGCATTATTTGCATCAAAAAAGCGTCTTTCATCACTTGAAACGCGTCATGTCAAGTCCCATTGCTTTCCTAAGGCACAAAATCACAATTTTCACGATTCTTTGCACATAAGCATTATTCTTTCAAAAATGGCATGCATGAATCATTTTCATCTTCCAAAATCATGTTTTCTCATTGAAAATCAGAATTTTGACCTAGTTCTAGCACAAGGCAAGAACTCCGTCTCATATTTTGAAAATTCTCATTCTTACTTACTTTTGCGAGAAAAAAGTGAGTCATTCTCATAATTTTCATCAAATAATGCATATTCTTAGCCTCATAGGTTGTTCATGCATCTCAAAATCATTCAAAAAATCCTAGAATTTGGGTCAAGCCCTAAACCATTCAAAATTCAAGCAAAATCATCGGATTTGAGCAAAATGAGAATGCTTACCCCAACCGATCGCGGGTTCGTTGATTTATGCTCCCTTCTCCCCGGGTAAAGCTCCGATGGAGGTGTAAGGAAGTCATACTACCTCTCCGTCCGAACGAGCTCCTTTCTCCTCCTTCTCGCAGCCGCGGAGATGTTCCTTCTTGCTTGCCTCGGTATGGGATTGCCCTCCGGATCCATTCCAATTGATAGAAGCAAAGGGAATTGAAGAATTTTGAAGAAATTCTCTCCTTTCTCTCTCTCTTCCTCGGCAGTTCTTGGGCGGCAATAATGCCCAATGCCCGTTCAAACCTGTTTTAATTAATCTGGAAAAAACAGGTCTCTAGCCGTATGGCTCCTTTTTCTCCATCTCATGCCGGGCGGCTTCATTCGCTCTGAGCAGAAATTACAATCCTGCCCCTGGACCTTCCACTTGGGCATGCAATTTCCGTTAACCAAGATAACATCTTTTTCAGAAAATATCCCTTATCTCTTTAGCAATCAAGCTCTATTCCCAGTCGCCTCCGTCAATTCCGTTATAACGGGATAACGCTAGGTGACAACCTCCGAATTGTCAAAACTCTAAACTGAGCCTACCTCTATCCAGAATAGTGACGTATGCTAAGTTTCTATCAACTTAAGCTACCTCTATCCAGAATAGTGACGTACGCTCAAGTTTCCCTCATTTTAAGCTACCTCTATCCAGAATAGTGACGTATGCTAAGTTTCTATCAACTTAAGCTACCTCTATCCAGAATAGTGACGTACGCTCAAGTTTCCCTCAACTTAAGCTACCTCTATCCAGAATAGTGACGTATGCTAAGTTTCTATCAACTTAAGCTACCTCTATCCCGAATAGTGACGTACGCTCAAGTTTCTCTCAACTTAAGCTACCTCTATCCCGAATAGTGACGTACGCTCAAGTTTCTCTCAACTTAAGTTACCTCTGTCATGAATAGTGACGTATGCTCTGGCAACCCATATCTCTGATTCGAAAGAGATTGAGACGTATGCTTAAATCATTCAAGTCATTGGCAACCCATATCTCTGGTTTGAAAGAGATTGAGACGTATGCTCTGGCAACCCATATCTCTGATTCGAAAGAGATTGAGACGTATGCTCAAGTTCACCAAACTCTAGCTACCTCTATTCACTCGATAGTGACGTCAGCTCTAGTTTTAATCAGGTGATAGCCTCCATTAATTGTCAAAATCTCAAGAATCCTAGACATCGTTCCTAACTATCTAGTGATGCTTGAACTACGATCAAGGCTTGATTCCTCCGGGATACGTAGGTAGCCTTTTATAAAAGGTCCAGCCATTCGACCACTTTGGTCACCCTATTTCTTTGTCACTCCTCAGTGATAAAGCAGCCCCTCATAGAGGTTCAGATATCCGACCACCTTGGTCACTCCTAGCATATCCCCAGTAGGATCAATTGCTTGACCTCCTAGGTCATTTTCTCTTCTTTTTCCCCAAAGAAGAGACCGCTTTCTCTTCTTCCTCCCCGGCGGATCCTAATTCGAACTACGGCCTGGCTTGATTCCTCCGGGATACGTAGGTAGCCTTCCAAAAGGTTCAGCCACTCGACCACCTTGGTCATCCAATCCGTCTCGGCATTCGCCAGATCGGATCCTTTTCTATCGACAACCCCACTCGCCTTGCAAGTGACGTTGCCGAGGGGCTTCTGTAAGTACCCAAATCTGGCTCATGCCTTTCGGTTAAATTTCCCGGCAATTTCGGTAAGTTTCCCGGTAATTCCCCGGACCTTCCTAGTGTTTCGGAAATGTCCTGGAGCAGTCCCAAATTAAAATTAGGGCTGAAGGAAGCCTTCCTAATTAAGAAAACACGTTTTTCTTAATTAGGAAGAAGGTTCTAGAATAATGCCACCTTGCATGGTTCTAGAATGCTGAGTCACAATGGATAAGCCCGCACGGCTGCATTAGCCCAAGGTCTCTGGCCGCACGGCTTCATTAGCCTTATCCAGACTGCCTATAAATAGAGCCCTCCTCTACCCATTTCAACACACAACAACAATACACACACTCCATAGCAATACAATCAGTCACTCCCAAGACGTGAAGAATATTGGTGAAGGCTCAAGAAGGTGAAGAAGAAGGCCAAGAAGCTCCCTCCCTCCTCCTTGAAGATCCAAGACCAATCTCTCCTCCTAGCTCCAACCAAAGAAGCAAAGGAAGCAATTGGTATCCTCGCACGCCCTAACCTTGCTTTTAATTGATATACTTGCTCATTGCATTCATATATCTTGCTTGGGACTTGGCATTCATAGTTAAAGATCACATCTTTATCACCCCCTTTCCCTTTTTGCATGCATTAAGACCTCATTTGTCATAAAAATGTAGTCTTTTTCATAAAGGTGCATCCTTTGCACCTAAAACCCCCGTTTTCAAATAAAAATGTCATTTTTATGCATCATTTGCATATAAAAACTCAATCTTTTCAATAAAAATGCATCCTTTGCATTCAAAACCCCTTGTTCAAGCATCATTTGCTTTAAAGATCATGTCTTTACCATAAACTAGCATCATATGCTTTTCAAAATGCAATCTTTATGCATCATTTGCATAATGAATGCCAATTTCTTCAACAAAAATGCATCATTTGCATAAAAATCAAATCTTTATGCATCATTTGCAATAAAGATTATTTCTTTAAACTAAGTGCATCATTTGCAACCCAAAATGTCATCTTTTCATTAAAGTGTCATTTTTCATCATGCATTTCCCTATCCCCCAACCTAGGAACGGACCGGTGTAAAAGATCCTATCTTTACATCGTTCCTTCCCTTAAAGGTTCACGATTTCTTTAGAAAGGGATACCTTTGAACCCTATATCTCCGATTATCGCTTAAGAAAGAGTATGAAGCTTCTATACGAGCTCGACCGTCTTAAAGCGTAGGATTGATGGGCTAAGGACCCTCCTTTTCTAAAGAACCTCATCTTTGACCAAAAGAGAGTCATTCTCTCGATCACGCAAGTCCCGAGGGTCCCGAGGTTTAAAATGCGATGATCACAAGTCATAAGATGAGGACGGGATCATAATCCCAAATACATAAAATTCCAAGGAATCCCGAGCGACAACCAACAAATGGTTTGTACGTCCGGAAGACAACTTGGGACATTCCCCCCCCCCCTTATTTTCAAACACATGCACACAAGAAAGCACGCAAGCAAGCACGATTACTGAAATCTTGGAAGACTTGCTCCGGTAAGGCACTTTGGGTGAACGCCAAACGTTCTTCCCAAGGGGTAACTTAACCTCCGAACCCATAAAACCTTTTTTTCAAAGTTTTGAGGTAATCAAAATGGCGTGGCGACTCCGTTTTTCAAATAACTCGGATGTCTTCAAACTCGCGTGAATCCAACACAAAATTTGGGCACCACATTCACAACGGGGTACTTGACTTCACGAATAATTCCGGCGCTCATTAACTTTTGCACCTCTTCCTTAATAGCTTCCTCCTTGTCCCTTGCATAATTTCTCCTTGTCTGGGAGATAGTTTTTTCCAATGGGTCAACTTCCAAACGGTGGAGGGCTACTTCCTCATTGATCCCCCTCATGTCTTCGACTCTCCAAGCAAAGACGTCGAGACTGTTTTTTAAGAGGGAGATGATTTCTTCCTTCTCTTCCGGAGATAGCTGGCCCCCGAGTTTGATTTTTTGCTCAGGATAGTCATGATTGATGACCACTTCTTCCAGTTCGTCCACCGGCTCCAATTCAGGACCATCTCGAAATTCCAGGGATTCGATGATAATTTCTCTAATTCTCCTTCCCTCATTCTTATTCACATTGAGGCCCTCTTCCTCCATTAGTTCATCAACGTCGAGCGGATCGATCGTCCTCAAGTCATGGTTGGCCCCTGAGTTTTGGCCGTTGACGAGAATGGGATCTTCCTCAAAGACGAACGGAACTACGCCCTGGTCAGCTGCAATTTCTAGGACCATAGGCTCTTCATCTAGGACCTCACGGATATAGCTCACCCTAGAGCTGGTATGGGTGGTTTTCAGAGACTTAGAGATTTTGATGTTGTCCTCAGGGGTGTCTATCTCCACACTTTTAGATTTCTTTCGACTTTGCACGACATGTTCCAAGAAGTCCTTGGCGGTCGCCCTCACGCATCCGATCCCAGAACGAGAAGGGAATTTGACTCGTTGGTGAGGAAGGGAGGTGACCAACCCAAGTTTTACTTGACTTGGAATGCCCAGTATAGCATGATAATCAGTGTTAAGTCTATGACTACGAAATTGACAGTAGCCATGGATCAGAAGGGATGTTCGCCAATTTCAAGTTCTAGCTCAACGGTTCCCTTAGCACCAACCTTATGATTGGTAAATCCTTCCAACCTTCCATGATAAGGCTCCAACATGGTTTCTTTCAATCCCATTTGTTGGAAGGCAGAATAGTACAGAATATCGCGGGAGGCTCCCGTGTCAACAAGCAGTCTTTCAGATTCCACATTATCAATCCGACCCTTTATCACCAAGGGTTGTTCATGGGCAGCACGACTCCCTGCCAATTCGTTAGGAGAAAAGCTAATAACCTCTTCCGCTTTATGAACCCAAGCAGGGACGTGGTACACCTTGCTTAGTTCATGGATTTGGTTCCTTAGCTGTCTGGTGGAGACCGTCTCTTCTCGGATCACATGCAACTTGGCCCTAGGAGGCCTTTGTTGTTCATCTTCACTCTTATCATCATCTTCACTTTCTTCTTCCTTCCGCTTTCGCTTACCATCCTTCTTCATGACGTAGCGATCTAGCTTTCCCTCGTCAACCCACCATTGGATCATTTTCTTGAGGGCCCAGCAGCCTTTAGTATTGTGACCATGGTCATTGTGGAAATCACAGAATCACAGAATTTGGAAGTGTCACGAGGGAATTTTGGTTTGTTGCTCAATGGACGGGGTGGTGGAAGATTTACTAGCTGTATGATCTCCGTGATGGGTTTGGTAAGAGGGGTGAATACTTCGGGCTTCTCAGTGCTTCTTGTTCTATTCTTCCCCTTAGATCCCTTACCATTCCCATTGTCGTTTTGGCGAGTGCCAGTCGTTTCAGGTTCCACCTTGTCAGATCCCCTTTTCTTGGTCTTATCCTCGGCTATGGCAATGGCTTAAGCCACGTTGTACAATTCAGCCCTGGACTTAGGTTCTCGGGCGGACAGTTCATAGATGAGAGGACCGGATCTCAATCCAGAATTGAAACAAACAATAACCTCCCTGTCAGTGAGGCTTTCTTCCACTTGTTCCGCCATCTTGAGAAATCGGTTGTAATAACTGAGGGTGATTTCCCCCTTACCTTGCTCGATATTGGCAAGGTCGGTCAATCTCATCTTTGTCCTTCCAGCTGCGGTAAAGTGGTCCAAAAACATTCTCCTCATGCCTCTCCAGCTATCGATGCAACCTTTTTTTAGCTCACGGAACCAGGTCAAGGCTGTTCCGGAGAAGGTGCTCGCGAAAGCTTTACAGAGCATGTCATCAGCTTTGGTGAGGAGGTTCATGGTTTGCTCAAAACTTTGCACATGGTCTTTCATATCGGTGGTTCCGTTGTACTTTTCAAAGCTCGGGACCTTGAAGTTAGGATTTGGTGGTGCATCATTTATCCTCGGGGAGAAAGGACGAGTGGACCAGTCATAGTCGTCGTGATCAACCTTCTTTCCCATTTCCATGTCATCAAGTCTTTGTTTCAAGAGTTCCCATTGTCTGGTTTCCACTCCCTTATCGTTGCTAGAGTGAGTGCTGCGTTGGGAGCTACGGGTCGATTTATCCTTGGGGTGACCATTCACTCTACTGTGCTCCACGTCGTTTCGGTGGCTGTCACGTCGTTTAGATGGTGCCTTATCATGTCTTGGCTCTAACTCGTGGCCACCAAGTATCATTCTATATGGATCAGGAGTTCTCGGTCGTACAAATTCACGAGGATGAGGTCGGGGGGAGTCTCTCCGAGGACGAGGAGAATCATGGCGAGGTCGACGGGGTCGAGGTGATCCGGGACGATGGGGTGCCATGACGAGATGAGGAGGGGACAGCCGCTTGGATAGGCTGAGCCTCGTCCTTAAATCCCTTGAATCCACTTCATGTTCCTTGGAGCTCAACTGGCTTCTCAGGTCAACCACCTGGTCTTTCTTCTGATTGTTATGCCGAGGACGGGGGGGATCTCGGGGGGCCTGCTTAGGTGGTACAGCTGGATCGAGGGGAGGACCTCGTCGCTCACCTTGCTCCCTTCCACGAGAGTTGCTCGTTGACGGCAGCATGAATTCAGCCATGGAATTGTCTGGATCCAATTGCAAGAGTGCAGCTTGTGTCTCGTAAATCCTTTACAATGTCTCCATTTGCCTATGCAGGAGGGTACGTCGATCAACGAGCTGAGTGCCTTCTACTTGGCCGGCGTCGGCATTCTTCGTTGCCTTCCTTCCCATTCGTTTCCCTCGAGGACGAGTGGGACGAGGAAGGTTAGCACCTTCTCCCTCGGCAATTGGTTGCCCCATGAAACGAAGCGTCATGGCGAGGGGAGGTGGTCCATCAGGCTGAGGTGGAGGAGGAGGAGGAGGCACCTCGGCATTGGGGTTAATCTCGTTCACTTGAGTCTACTCCTCGGCTGTGACACTTGTAAATCGTCTGTCCTCCATTGCAAATCAACAATTGCAATAAACAAATTACCAATTAGGCGAATTTTCCAATAATCAAGATTTTCAGCCAAACTTTGGGGCAAAATTCAACGCAGACGCAAAATCGCAATTTGCAATTTGACAACGCCAAATTTTTCGGCCAAAACGATTGTTCCACGCCAAAACTGGGTAGATTCCGGCTGAATCTGCAGAATCCGGCCAAAACAGGAACAGAGCCAAACTTAGCAAAACGGAACGGATTTTTCTGTTGAATAAAGAACAAATTCGTAAGAAATATGGCTTCAGGCGAACTTTTTCCATGCCAAACAAAGGGCGTTTGAATCGATTTCCCGGCAATGGAACCAATTGATGATGCCAAAATCGTTAAATCAGCCCAAATCCACGCGATCGTCTGCTCCGGAGATTGCTAGGCCTGAAAACAAGACAAAACACGTAAACTAAGCCGGGGCTTGACCGGCGAAGGCCCTCCGGCGTGAGAATAAGTCACGGTTTTGTGGTGAGAAACTAAATTGACAGAGTCTCTGTATGTAAAAAGTAACGTACCAAATATTGTGCTATATGACTTGTATTTATAGGGATGGATTGATAGAATCCATGTTGAATTGAACTTGTAAAGAGTTAAGATATGATCCTAGGAGGATTATATCTGTTAAGGAGTCATTGTTTGACTTGAATTGATGCAGATAGTTACAATCCTGATTGGATAATAACTGTTGAATCCTTGTTTGAATAGGACTGTTCAATCTTCTTGCCGGATAGCCGAGGAATGTAAATGCCTCATCTCGGCATTTGTTTGTAAGCCGAGGTGCATGATCTTGCTTCCTCGTCAATTGATGATATGCCGACATGTGGATATGCTGAGACGCATGATTCTGTCTCCTCGTCATATGAAGATATGCCGAGGTAAGAACTTTTACCTCCTCGTCATTTATGACTTCTCGGATCATGACGAGCCAAGGAAATAGTGGTATGATGAGCCCATTGATAATGTAAGGCCGAGGAGATACCTCTCAGTATACGAGGAAGGTATCCTCGACACTTGTAATTGGGGCATTAATACTTGTATATTGGGCCTTGACTGGCTTTGTTGATGACGATGTACGAGACCGAGGAAGCCCATGATTGCTTCTCATAACTTGTATATGGATTATGTTTATAGCCCATTCCAGTTGGGCCCAACTTGGGCAAGCCCATGTTCGTATCTCGGTTTATACTGTTCACTCATTTTTAGTCTATTAAACTCATTAAACAATTATAATCTAATATACTCCCTCCATCCCAGTCCAATGGAGATTTATTTCCTTTTTGATCCGTCCTAGCTCAATGGAGACCACCCAAAATGGAAGAAAATCTTTACTATTTTTTCCACCCATTCTCTCTCCTATTTTACTTTTACACTCACAACACCAATCAAATCACTATTTCTTCCACTCATTCTCTCTCCTATTTAATTTTTCATACTCACAACATTTTCTTCCACTTTTTCTCTCTCTTACTTTTCCTTAATCTGTGTGCCCAAAAATTTGGTATCAATTGGACTGGGACAGAGGGAGTATATATAATCTTAAATTTTAGACTAAATTTATTGGTTTCTAATTATTAATTAATAACAGTTTTTTTTTTAAAAAAAATTAACGATAATTTTTAAATTTAGATGTGGATATTTAATTTGTTTTTTTCATTTTTAGTCTAAAAGAATATATATTTAGATGATAACTACTTTTCTTATATTTTCGAGATAGATGATCATTAGTTAGACATTTTTTTTATTTTACTTTTGTCAAAAAAATAAGAAGATTTTTTTTTAAAAAATAAAAAATTGAAGAATGTGGAGATAATATAGGTGACTATAGGGAGGGCCGAGGGGGAGGGTGAGGAAAGTTTTGGAGGCAAAAATTGGGTACTTTTTATTTAAAAAATAAATTCATTATGTTTTATAGTAATTACTATTAATGCATGTTTGTAGGCTTATTGATCCGAATTATTAGGCTTAATAGTTGAAAATCTCATTTTGCTTTAAAAAAAATACCGCTACTACTATAAATAATAATTCTTTCTTTTTTTAAAAAAAAATATATGAATTTTTACTTTCAAAAAATAAATATGAATGATTGAAAAAATAAAAAAAAAAATGTTCATGATTTCAAATTTAAGCAAACAAGATGATTGAGATTTATTCATTTATTTATTTATTTGAAGCAAGAAGATAATTTAATTGAGAAAAAAAGGTAAGGAGATAACTGCTCTTTTCAATAAAAGTCATACAACTAAAATGGTGATAAGTGTCTGCCTTAACTGTTTTCTAATATTATCTTTTAAGAAATAAAAAACTATTTTCTAATATTATCAAAAGATTTTTCTTCACATTTTTTTTTAATCAAAACCTTCTTACTTTGAAAATTATAAATTTCATTAAACGAACTTATTTCTGAAAATTGTCGAATTTCTAGGCTTAAAATTGGAAGCTACTTTTTTATTTTATGAACTTAGCTACTTTGTTTTGTGTTTTTTTTTAAACGATTTTTAGCTACTTTGTTTAAAAAATAAAATTCTTTATTACTTGATCATTATTTTTTAATTTATGATGACATATTTTTTTATAGAAATAGAGTATTTCGTTTTTTTATTTTGTAACTTCATTCAATGTTTTGTTATCATAAAATTAAATAAAATTTAAATATAGAATAATAATTTTTAAAATGGTGCATTAATTTTTTTTAAATGGTTACTAATATAAATAATAAATAATATTTTAAAGTAAAAAGTGATTTTTTTTTAATTTGAAAATTGATAAATCGAGAAAATTAAATGGGGGGATGGAGCCATGACTCTGTTTTTTAGTTTATAGACATAATTTGGGGGTGATGGGCTGACTATGAGGAAGAAGTTAAATTTCTCTTTGTGTTGAAAGTAAAAAGTATCATTAAATGTGAAGATAATTTATTTGAAGCTGATTTGAAATTTTTGGGTGACAGATTGAAAGTTGACCACAAAATCTTGCTAACAAAATTAATTGACGATATTATGATAGCATCTGTAATGGACTCAATACACTCTAATTAAAAACAATAATAAAATTATTACATTCACGATATTGTAAGCAATTTTTTTTAATTATTTGTGTCTTTACTATTACCCAATTAGTATAGGGGAGAGAGAAAAGGTTAGTTAAAAAGAAAATGAAAAAATATTTTAGAAAATTATAAAAGGTGATAATGTGATTCTATTTTATAAGCTTCAATTTTTTCGAGCAAGTCTTTACTTTACTCTCTCTATTTTAAAATAAATATAAAAAAAAAAGATTTTCTCTTAATTAAATAGCAAATTTGAAAAATTATTGAACATTCATTTTAGAGATTTAAAAAGGTTTGCATGCATACTTTGGAGAGAATAGCCTACTATGTGGATTTTTTTTATTTTTTATTGAAAGATATCTTGAAAAGTATTGATTCGAATAGAAGTGAAACACTATTTGGTGGAAAAACTGTTGTCGGTGGAGATGATAGTTCTTCAAGTGCTAAATCTACTGCGAATGTTTTGTTTCAGGAAGTATTTCGAAATGTTTAAGTAGTATTCACACTTTGGTCTTTCGATTTACTATTTCAGTACATGCATGGCTATATATAATCGTCGTGTATCGCACGGGTTTGCTGCTAGTTAAAGAACAGAGAAAAGAAGAAATTGGACAAACCATGGTTGATAAATAGAGGATTTGAAGCAGCTTTCTCACTGGGATCCTTCGACCCCTCCACAAAGCCGCCATGAGAATAAAAATTATTTTCCATTAATATCCATATTTTGAAATCTAGAACAGGGAAAAGGGTGTCAATTGAAGGTAATTCTTCTAATAGACCCAGTGCCCACAAAGCCCAGCCCTGCAGAACCCACCTACGGGCTAGGTTGAGTCTGATATTTTTCAAATAAGGCCGCAAGTCTGCCAAGCCCTGCCCGCTCCTTTTATTTTATGATTCCTCTATCTATTTCTTTTTTATTTGTCTCAAACAATTAGGGGTGTAATTGGTTTGGTTTAGCTCGATTTGAAAAAATTTATAAGTCAAATCGCTACTAATCGGCAAGGTTCTAAAAAGCGCTAGGCGGATGCTAGGTGGCGGAGTCGGGCCTAGCGCCTAGGGACCTAGGCGGGGCCGAGATATTAGAATTTTTTTTTAATATATTTCATAAATTTTGTTAGTGTAAACTGCAGGTGATATCGTAGATGATTTCCCAAATTCCAGGTGATATCGCAGATGATTTCCTGAACTGAAATTTATATAGTTGTATATTTCTTGTTTATTATATATTTAGTGGACTAATGAGCTAATATAATATGTATAGTCTATGGTTTATGTTTATATTTCAGAGTGCAATAGCATCAAAGAAGGAGCTAGACACGTGTGGAATTTAGAAGGAAATGATTTATGCATTTTATGCATAAAACCGTAACTTTGGCAACAACAATTAAAACATGTGGAGACTTGGTCAAGGAGTTGTTGCTGAGTTATAAAAGAGTACAAGGTTGATAAATCTTGGGAGTACAAGGCGTGGAAGCTTGGCTTGAGGATTAATCAACTCGGTTGCTACATTTGAGGAAGTGGGAGCTAAAATTAAGGAACAACTTCAACCACTCTCCCTACACTCCCTCAACGTGCATATACAGCCCCAAGGCTATTAATTGAGTAGCCTTCAAGTATTTGAAGACTATAAATAAGCTTGGAAGGTTTCATTTGAAGACATACCAAGACATGCCAATTTACACCAACACATTCACACCTTCGAAAGCTTAGAGATAGAGTTCTTTGTTTGGTTCTTTTAATCCTTCTCCCCTTGTAATTTCGCACTTGATTACATTGGTATCAAGTTGTGTGAAGGCTAGGATAAGATTTCGTTCTTTATCTCTTGTTCCATAGAGCTCAAAATTGTTATAGCTATAGGAAACATTTTCGGCTTTGTAAATTCATTTATAGTGATTATAAAGTCTTGCCTAAGAGGCACTCTCAAGTTATATTTATATAACTTGAGAAAAACAATTTTGGTGTTTTTATTCCGCTGCAAACTCTTTTACAAAATTGTTTTATTTTTCGAAGTGTGTGTGTGTGCTATCCCAAGTGCTATCGTTGGTGCTGTTATCACCTTGGATATCACTTGTGATTCTGGCCGTGACAATTTCAATTGGTATCAGAGCAGGTCACTTGACGATACTAAGTGCTTGGTCTAAGTGTCATGGCTTTTGATCCTGCAAATCCAAATCAAAAACGTCTTCCTGTTTTAGATGGTTCGAATTATGCATATTGGAAAATTCGTCTTCGCTCGCATATCAAATCAATTGATCTTCGAGCGTGGCGATCTATAGTTAATGGGTACTCTCTTCCACTTTTACCTCCTGATGAGGATGGTGATATTCAGGTTAAACCTGAAGGTGAGTGGACTAATGAAGAGATCACCCTAGCTAACTATAATGAGAAAGCTCTTAATGCTATCTTTGAGTGGGTTGACATGCATATTTTTAAACTTATTCAAAATAGTTCCACAGCTCAAGAAGCTTGGGATATTTTACAAAGGTTTTGTGAAGGTGATTCTAGTGTGCGTGAAAATAATTGGTTTCAATCCAGATCTGATCCAAAATACCTTGAATCAATCCAATGTCATGCTTGCTCTGGATGGGGTCATTACTCAAACGAGTGTGCTAACACTCTAAGAAAGATGGGAAAGAACTTATGGGTTTTACTCAGTGACAATGAGGATGAGGAGACCAATCAATCTGAAGATTCAGATCAAACAGCAATGGTGGTCACAATTTGTGACTCGGATTCTGTCAGTGATACCCCATGTGATATCCAAAGTGGGATAGTATAGACACCCCATTCTGAACCAATAAATCATGATTACACTACTCTTCGTCTCTCTTTTATGTTTTGATGAAAGCATCTCAGTTTCGTCATGTTTCGTTAAGTTTCTAACTAACCTCGTTAGTTTTGGACCTAACTGACTAACGGAATAAACTGAAGAGGACAAAATAGTCATCAGACTAGATATCTCGCACGAGATATCATATCTCACACGAGATATCATATCTCGCACGAGATATCCCCTCGACAGGATGTGCAGAAATCACTCTCCTTCTCCGTTTCAACCTCCTTTCTTGATAAACCTCATCTAATCCGGTTCTCCAATCAGAATTGAGTTCTGGAAGCTTCCTAGGAGTGTTTTACCTCTCCACCTCTACCTCCTAAACCCCTATAAATACTTGGTGACTTCCACTGTTTCAAAGGTCCACAATTCCACAATTCACACACATTTTGTTGGTTTCTCTCCACGAAAGATTCCTACAAAATCACCCTAAAATCACCCTAAATCACCTAAAGTTTGTTTATCAACCTTGTTGATCAACAAACATCAAAACCCGAACCAAGGATTGAGGCGAAGCTCTGTCCGCATCAAGATTTGACTCTCATATTGAGTCGAAACTCTGCCCAAATCACTTCTCGATTGAGAAAACATCTTAGAACCACGTTCTAAATCAAATCCTCCCTAAACTAGGTAAACTCCTATACTTTTACTCTTTTCTTCTTAATCTCTCTCTATTGGCTTTTAGAGTGGTGTAATCCCATCAAAAGGATTAGCCTAGAGTCCCTTCAATCGATGAAGGCGATCTCGAAGCGTACAATCCGACATTCCTAATCAAGAAATTGATTAGGGTTTTCTTGTTCTTTATTTAATTAGTAATTAAAAAGATTGATAATACTCAATTGGCAAGACCGATCTCCGGATTGGGTGGAATGGATGCTCCTCGACCTACCCATTCGATAACTTAACCCCCGAACCCTCAAATCTCTTTTTAAGGTTTTTCTTATTGTTTTCCTAAATAAATAATAAGTGGCGACTCTGTTATTTCAAAATTCACGCATCGCTACAGTTTGGCGACTCTGCTGGGGATAATTAATTAAGAGGGTTAGACTTGCGTTAACAATTGAGTATTATCAATCTTTTTATTTTTCTGTAAGAATTCTGATTTTTCTGGATTTTTTGAAATTTTTCGGTACTGTTTTAAAAAAAAAAATTGTCCAAATACTTATCCAGCGCGAGATATACTAATCTCGCGCGAGATTAGTATTCGGCTTCAAAAAACAAATTATTCACTCTGCTTTGGCGGCGCATGAAACAAAACCAAAAAAAAAATAATAATAAAGGTAAAAGGATTAGGTCATCAGCCTTTTACCCATTTAACCCTTTGACCATTAAAAAAAAAAAATCAATCAAAAATTCAAAGCCGCCAAACAGCCTTAACTTTTCTAAGTTGACTTTCATGCTCTCTTGCTAAAGTTGACTACATTAAAAAAAAAAAAAGAAAAGAAAAAAAATCAAAACCAAAACAGTTTCGAAATCTTCAAAAAAAATTTCAGAAAAATCAAAATAAATATTATTATTTTGCTTGTGCTAACTCTATTTTGCAGGGTAGAATAATTTTAATTACTTAAACTATATACCTGCGTGCGATTGGTTTTTTGATTTGAAGTCCGGTCCATGGAGGATTCGGGAGTTGTAATTTAAATTAATTCAATTCCTTCTCTCTCTCTCTCTCTTTACGTGGAACTACGACGGCCTGAGTCTTCCTAATTTGGGAGAAACGTAGGCAACCACTTGGTGCGGCCATTATCTGTTTTTCTTTAATTTTCAAAAAAAATAAAACTTTCTATTTTACTCTATCACCTAGATTGACTCTCACACACGCGCACTCATATATAACTGTCATTGCACTACATACCCTCTATAAACCCGAGACCCACACTAAGGACGGATGACGGTAACCACCTAGTCGCCGGTCTCTCCGAAGTTGGATCATCCCACTCCGCGTATTCAATCCATCTAGATTGTCATATCGCGGGGAGCCTAGCCTTCCAAAGCCTGCGCATCGCCACATATCATGTAGATTGACTTTTTAAGACACTCCTTGGCCAGGTCGGTTTGATCTTGGAGTCCTTGTAATCCCTTGTCAAGATCGTTTTGTACAATAATCCACGGAAAAGAAATCAATAAATTGTCGCTTCGGAATTGTCCCTTCGGAAACGTCCCTACGGTTGTCCCTTCGGATTTGCCCCTAAAAAGAGAAAATTTTCTCATCAAAATTATTGCACAAAACTTGATGTTACTTTGGATTACTCCGACCCCTAGGTCCCTAGGTTTGGTTCTTGAACTTTAGAAACCCCCAAAACGGATTTTCCGTCCGACCAAAATTAGGATTAAAATCAGAAAATTGTGACTTTCCGTGGTGAAGTCTCGCGGTAGACTACTTGTCTCGTACGAGATAAGTGTTCGGTCTTTTCGTGTTTTGGCCAAAACCTTCAAACCTTCAAAGCCTTCATTCACCCTATTCAGCCGACTTGTTGGGACTCGATCATGGTTTAACACGGTTGCTACACGTCTAGGTTCTTCGCCAAAGCTCGACACGATGTCTGCTTCTCCTTCTACCACCGAGGCCGATTTCAACGATGCTAAGGTCCAACTCATCAAAGCCATGACTAGGTTGGATGAACAAAGTAAGCAAATTGATGAGCAAAACGCCCAAATGGCCGCCCTCATGAAAGAACTCAACGTTTTGAAAGTCAAGAAAGGAAGAAAGCAAAAGCAGAAAGTGGAATCCTCCTCCGACGAAGAGGAATCCTACACCAAAGTGAATAGAAAAACCAAGAAGTCAAGCAAGAAAAAGGAAGAATCCGATTCCTCCTCTTCCTCATCCTCCTCCGATGATGAGGAACATACCTCCAAGGGTGCTAAAACCAAGAAAGAAGGCAGTGGTGAAACTACTAAACTTGGTGACCATGTTACTAAGAACTACCTCGAAAAGAAGCTTGCAACTCTTGACACTTCCAAAGGGTCATTCGTTCCATTTGATCCCGATGCTCTTCAACAGTCCATCACTAAGTTTCCTCGCAAGTACAAGACACCCGATATTGCCAAGTTCAATGGTACTACCTATCCTTGAGCTCATGTTGAGACCTACACTTGGGCCATGCTTCCAATGGGCGTTGATAACACAATCTTGGCCCAATGCTTTCCTCAAACTTTAGAAGGTGCTGCAAGGGATTGGTACATGTCTCTTCCTACGACTACAAGGCTTGATTGGTCATCCGCATGTTTGGTCTTCCAAAGGCAGTTTGAAGACAACTCCACCTACCGCCCTACTAGGAGGGATCTTGAACAAACCAAACAACATGCAAATGAGTCCTTTGCTGAATTTGCTAGAAGATGGAGACTCAAACTTACTGAAATTGTCGAAAGGCCTACTCTCAAAGAGAAAATCCACATCTTCCTCCAATGCCTCCGTGATGAATTTCAAGAGAAGCTCGCCGGTAATTACTTTCCTAGTTTCAATGAACTCCTCGAGTCCGGAATTAGGGTTGACGACTTCCTAAAAAGCAAAAAGAGGGAAAGTAACTTCCGCTACAACAAACCCGCTACAAGCAAGGATGCTTCAGTCAACGCTATTGCACTCAGCCGTCCCAACACCGGAAAGTATTCTGCTGTCCCTCCTCCCGAAAAGAAAAAGAGGCACTACGACAAAATTGAAGGAATCACTCAAGAAGAACTCTTCGATGTGCTTGTCCAGAATGAAAAAATCAAACCAAGGGAAGGTGGTCCTCCGAAGGATATGGGTCCGAATCATGCTCATCACTTATTCTGCAAGTACCACAACTTCACCGGCCATGACACCAACTCTTGCCACCACTTGAAGGACATCATCCAAGACCTTTTTGACAATGGAGATCTAGAACGTCCCAACGTCATCACCAATCCTCTCCCTCGCACTCCATGAAGAAAATGAAGTTTCAAGAAGAAATCTGCACTTACCACTTTGGGGCTACCACTATCCTCTCCCTTTCTCCTTTGATAGAAGTAGATTAGGTTTTAAATTTCCAAGTATGAACTCGAAGAGTCGTTCTGTCTTTCTAGTACTCCTCACCTCCTCTAGTTTGTGTCTTCTAAACTATCGAGTCTGTTCTTAAATTTCTCAATAAATTAAAGTAATTTCTTTCCTAAACACTTTCCCTAAAGTTGTTCTACCTCATGAATATTATTCAACTCATGCAAAATAATGGACCTTCCATTCCCTAAATCATCGCTAAAATAGAAACTTCTAAGTGAGTTTAAGAAGAAGTTGTCCTTAGGAAGCTTAAGGGCTAAACATTACCCCTACTGAAAGTCAAAGTCAACAAAGCGAAGGAAGCCAAATGCACTGCTATCAACATTCATCCCAAGAAGAGTGGGGCTACTCAACTCAAGGCTTTGAGAGTACAAAAAAAAATAAACAAAATAAATAAAAAGCTCGCTAGGACGAAACTCCCCAAATCGTCCTAGGCAAAAATAGAGCATAAAAAAAAAAAGAAAGAAACTCTCAAGCCTTCATCGCCCCACAACAAGGATGAAATTTCAACAAAGGCAAGAAGGACTCTCCCACAAAGAAGAGGAGTCAAGTGATACCAACAAAAGAAAAGAGGATTCCTCAAAATCCTCCTACATCAAGTGAAGAAGACTTTCAGTATCAAGAAAAATGTTTACTCTTAAGTCATACTAATGATTGGCTTTCTCCTCAATCTTGTTTAGAAATTTCTAGATGAAGCACGATTCATTACAAGGTAGAACAACTTTTCTAGACCATTGAGCCATGTAGCGTTCTTTGTTGAGTCTAGCGGCTTCCTGTTAGCCACTCTCATACACACTCTTGAAATTCAAGCATCAAAACTGGGGCTTTCTCACCTTTCCTCCCCCAGTCAATCTCTACTTCAACTCTTCAAAATAATCAAATCTGCATTAGGGGCTTTCCTCTTTGTTTCTCACTCTCATCATTATAAAATTCACCTCTCCAAAGAGTCAATGTTTGGATCACCTTCCAAAGAATAGAGTCCGTCTCTCCTCAACTAAACTTGAGATCTCATTTCTCTCTCCTCAATAAGATTTTCTCTCTCTGAGTTCTCTTCGAGTTACATACTATCAAAAAAAAAATGAAAAAAAAAGACGCAAAAGAGATGCCCGCTAGATTGAAAACCCGAAAGGGCGGTCTAGGCAAAAATCAGGGTGCGCACTAAGAAAAAAAAAATCAAAGGAGAAAGGGAGACTATTCTTCAACCTTCTTCATCGAACATCATTCAATCCTCTTCAAATCAAATCAACAAAGAGAGTCTTCTTCGATCATCTTCAAATCAAGAGAGCTGCTTCACAAGCATGTTCACAAAGTCATCTACCACTTGCAAGAAACTTGGGGCTTGAGACACCAAAGGGCCTTAGACATAGAGACATCACGACAGTCGACAGATTTGTAGTCGTTTGCCTCCTAGAGACACGACTCAAAGGAGAATTAAGAATGGAGATTCGCAACAGACCTAGATGTGTTCACAAAAGGTTACTCATCAAAATCCTACAACAATGAAGAAACAGTTCAGCCTTGCTGACTAACAACAGATTCTGCAAAACCTGATTTGGTCCCAACTTGTCAAACACAAGTTCACTCATACAGTTCACCCATCTCAAATATGAATCCATAAAAATATCCCTACATTTCTATATACCATATACTCATACATAAACTCACCACCAAAATGTCCGACCGGCCATTTACACGAACAGACGTGAGCACTACCACGTAAGTCCAGTCAAACAAACTAAAATCTGCAAAATCTACTTGGAATCTTTATGTGCTGACAGGTACAGAAAGGTAAGAATCATTCGGGTCCATTCGAGACCATCGTGCATATATCCTTGCATTACAGGGGCCGACAGAACCTTCATTTCAACCGACAACTTCAAGTCCGTGACCTCGGCAACACCAGCAAAGTCTGTGACGGCAGCAATTTCAAGTCCGTGACCTCGGCAACAACTTCAAAGTCTGTGACGGCAGCAAACTTCAAGTCCGTGACCTCGGCGACACCGGCCAAAGTCCATGACGGCAAAGAACTTCAAGTCCGTGACCTCGGCGACAACTTCAAAGTCTGTGACGGCAGCAAACTTCGAGTCCGTGACCTCAGCGACAACTTCAAAGTCTGTGACGGCAGCAAACTTCAAAGTCCGCGACCTCGGCAACAACAACAATGTCAGTAACCTCGGGCGGCGCACTTCAACAACTTCATCAACAAATGGGTATCTTCAGAATTGGGTCAAGTCTTTTGATTCCTCAGTATGATTTTACCTTTTCAAAAAAAAAATCCCTCTTCGATTTTCAAAAATGCTTTTCAAAATACCTAAAATAGCCTTTTTAGTGTTTTGGAGTCGAACTACGTTTGGTCTGATTCTCTCTTAGAGATACGTAGGCAGCCGTGCGGCACGACCATCCCAATGTTCAGAATGATGTCTTTTCTATCGACGACACTTCTTCTTTCATAAGACCTGTCGCCGAAGGGCTCTGTAGACACCCCATTCTGAACCAATAAATCATGATTACACTACTCTTCGTCTCTCTTTTATGTTTTGATAAAAGCATATCAGTTTCGTCATGTTTCGTTAAGTTTCTAACTAACCTCGTTAGTTTTGGACCTAACTGACTAACGGAATAAACTGAAGAGGACAAAGTAGTCATCAGACTAGATATCTCGCACGAGATATCATATCTCGCACGAGATATCCCCTCGACAGGATGTGCAGAAATCACTTTCCTTCTCCGTTTCAACCTCCTTTCTTGATAAACCTCATCTAATCCGGTTCTCCAATCAGAATTGAGTTCTGGAAGCTTCCTAGGAGTGTTTTACCTCTCCACCTCTACCTCTTAAACCCCTATAAATACTTGGTGACTTCCACTGTTTCAAAGGTCCACAATTCCACAATTCACACACATTTTGTTGGTTTCTCTCCACGAAAGATTCCTACAAAATCACCCTAAAATCACCCTAAATCACCTAAAGTTTGTTTATCAACCTTGTTGATCAACAAACATCAAAACCCGAATCAAGGATTGAGGCGAAGCTCTGTCCGCATCAAGATTTGACTCTCATATTGAGTCGAAACTCTGCCCAAATCACTTCTCGATTGAGAAAACATCTTAGAACCACGTTCTAAATCAAATCCTCCCTAAACTAGGTAAACTCCTATACTTTTACTCTTTTCTTCTTAATCTCCCTCTATTGGCTTTTAGAGTGGTGTAATACCATCAAAAGGATTAGCCTAGAGTCCCTTCAATCGATGAAGGCGATCTCGAAGCGTACAATCCGACATTCCTAATCAAGAAATTGATTAGGGTTTTCTTGTTCTTTATTTAATTAGTAATTAAAAAGATTGATAATACTCAATTGGCAAGACCGATCTCCGGATTGGGTGGAATGGATGCTCCTCGACCTACCCATTCGATAACTTAACCCCCGAACCCTCAAATCTCTTTTTAAGGTTTTTCTTATTGTTTTCCTAAATAAATAATAAGTGGCGACTCTGTTATTTCAAAATTCACGCATCGCTACAGATAGCACCTGAGATATCATCTAACAGGTATACAGATTTAAATTTGATAAATGCTGTTTGTTTTGTGGGTTCTGTTAACATGAATGCAGGTAGTTCACAAGATAGTGAACCAATTCGACGAACAAATGGAGTCGGTAGAATTCCAAGTCGTGGAAATCAATTCCACCTTCTCCCCCCTGCTAGGAAGACCTTGGTTGCACAAGATGAAAGCAGTATCATCCACTCTTCACCAATGCGTAAAATTCATCAATGCCAATGGAAACCTCGAAGTAATCCGCAGAAGCAGCACGATGGAGAGCGCTTGGCCAGCAAGCTATGACCCAGAAGAAGGTCCCGACATGACCGAATATTCCTCTGCAAACGAGTCTCCAGTCATGATCCGCTATGAAAGAGATCCCTATATCCATGCGCTAAGCCGTGACGAGCTAGAGATCGAAGAATCATGGCCAGGATGACAATTCTGAAGTATACGACTGCGAAGAGTGCATGAAAGAATATCAACAAATGGACGCCTAGATGGAACTTGACCGAGAAGTAGACCCGTACTTTGCCGAAAACCCTTCCGAAGAAAGTTGGCCCGCCATCAACACCTCGAAACATGTCAGCCCCCATGCCGACACACTCGGATCTCACGGGGACAACCACCACAACATAGTCCAATTTAACATCCCGGTATCTGACCTGGAAGAATAATGGCGCGACCTCCTTCGGAGCCTAGTCAGAGAAGGAGAAATAGCATGCCCCCTCGATTCAGATATCGTGAATGTCATCCAAGCAAAGATCTCAGATAAGGAAGCAAATTTTATGAAGATAATCAACATCAGCAAGAATCAACTCCGAATCAGCGAATGCTTCGCCCTCCTGGAAGAAGCTCTCCATGACTTCTATTGCCAAGAGCCCTCGAGATCTGGTAGCAACACCAATGGAGGGATACCCTCAAAGGAGCAGCCTAAAACCTCCGCGATCTGGTTTGAAATCGAACCAAAAGCAAGCCATCTGTCGGGAACAGCATCAACTGAAGAATGGCCACCAAAGCCACCGCCACCCTCTCTAGACCTACAGCCTGCAAAGAGCAATGAAGCCTGGTCCAATCCCCCGTCGCCTAGAATCTAGCTTTGAGTCATGTTGTCTTTGAATTCGAGTCTTTCGAGTCATCTGATGGCTCTACGCCGGAAGATTGTGAGTCCATAATCAACAATGTATCTTCTCTACGCTTTCAATAAAAGGTCCGACCTTTCTAAATATCCTTTCATTGCATCTTTAACAAATGATGAGTTAACTAAAATCACAAACAGTTAATAACAATTCATCTAATAAAGAAGCAGACACATTAATTGAACAATGCATTAAACAAACCTTTAAGCATGTTGTCAAACGAGAGAAAAATCTGGCCCAAGCTGCCGAGAAGGTTTTAATCACAGTGAATTTGGGGACTGCTGAAGAGCCTAAAGAGACGCAAATCAGAAGCCTCTTCACCGGCACAATACGTGAACCAGAAGTCAATCAAGGGAGGAGTAATGGCCGAACAACTAGCCGGCTTCCCAACCGACGAGGCCAAAGGTCCCGAACCACAATTTCCAGATGAAGGAATCTTCGCACTTGAAGGCGAAAATCGATGGTAGCTGTTCTTTGACGGAGTAGCCAACAAAAGAGGAAATGGCATTGGCATGCTCTTGGTTGACCCAAAGGACAAGCACACCCCAATCGCCATAAAGCTAAACTTCGAGGTAACCAACAATGCCGCCGAAAATGAAGCCTGCGCCGCCAGACTAGAGGCCGCACTCGAAAGGAACGTCCAGAAGCTAGAGGTCTACAGGGACTCAACCCTGATCATCAATCAAGTTTCCAACAAATGGAAAACGATAGACCCAGGCTTGCAAAAATACCACGCCTGCATGGAAGACCTCATCATGCAATTCAAAGAGGTCACCTTCCACTACTTGCCAAGAGACCGGAACAGGTTTGCAGACGCCCTAGCCACCTTGGCTTCACTCGTGGAAATCCCCGAAGGGAAGACGATCAAGCCATTCAAAGTAGGAAGAAAGGAAATTCCTGCCTACTGCTGGGAGATCAAACCAGAACCCGAGCCCATCAATGAGCAGTGGTACAACCAGATCTTCCAATACCTCAAGAACGGGGAAGCCACCTTCATAAACGAGGAAGGCCAACGCAAAGAAGGAATCAAAGCCAAGAGTCTCCTGACCCTAAAATGCCTTGCCTCTCACTTTGTCATCCTTGGGGACATGCTATACAAAAAATGCTACCAAGGACCGCTCCTACGCTGCATCAGCAAGGAAAAAGCAAACGAGCTCATGAACGAAGTCCACAATGGGGCTTGCGGCCCCCACATGAACGCCAGAGCCCTGATGCAGATCATTCTTCGAATGGGCTACTACTGGATCTCCATGGAGGCAGACTGCATCCACTTTGTCCGAAGTTGCGACAAGTGCCAATGGTTCTCCAACCTTAACCATCTTCCTCCTCACGATCTCTACTGCATGACTACTCCATGTATCTTCGCCACTTGGGGAATTGACGTCATTGGGAAAATTGCTCCGTCCGAAAGCAACGGCCACGAGTTCGTCTTGGTAGCCATCGACTACTTCACAAAATGGATCGAAGCCAAGTCATACAAAGTGCTAACTTCCAAGAAGGTCGCACATTTCCTCAAGGAAAACATCATATGGCGATACGGCATCCCGAACGAGGTCATATCAGACAACGGGTCTCACTTCGAAGGAGAATGTGACAGACTGCTGGCCGAATTCAAAATCACACGCCACAAGTCCTCTCCCTACAGGCCGCAAACTAACAGCGCAGTAAAAGCAACAAACAAGACCCGCGAAAGGATCATCAGAAAAATGACCACACGAGGACGAGATTGGACCGAGAAGCTGCATCTAGCACTTTGGGGCTACCGAACATCAATCAGAACCGCCACGGGAGAAACTCCATTCGCCCTGACCTATGGGATGGAGGCAGTACTGCCCGTCGAATTGGAAATTCCATCACTCCTAGTGCTACTGGAAAACGAGATCAACGAGGTCAAATGGCTCCGAAGCCGACATGACGAACTGACCCTGCTAGATGAGCGCCGACTAAAGGCCATGGAACACATCCGAGCCTACCAAAGCAGAATGGCTAGAGCTTTCGACAAGAAAGTCAAGTCCCGAGACATCAAGGAAGGCGATCTAGTACTCAAAGAAAAGCCTCCCACCCGAACCAACCCGCTTGGAAAATGGGAACCAACATGGATCGGCCCATTCGTGGTCCAAAAGATCTTCTACGGAGGTGCCATGAAGCTGACAGACTTAGACGGCAACCCCTTCATGAATCCATTCAACGGAAGCAAACTTCGCAGATACTTCGCCTAAAGAAGATCAACTTTTCGTCTCCCAACACTCATTGTAATGTCAAACTACGGAGACCTGAGCCCTTCAGTCCTGGGGGAACGTAGGCAGCCTTAATTGGTTCGATCTAAAAACACACAAAAACAAAAAAATTTGGATGCCGACCAAGGCTCAGATCAATCCAAACACAAAATCCAAAAAAAAAAATGGATGCTGTCAAGGCTCAGACTGCTTCAGTCCACAAATACAACAAAAGGTCCAAAGCTGGACGCCGCCAAGGCTCAAACAAAAAGCAAGCAAGAGATCTTGCGTCTCGACAAAGCTTTAAAAGTAAATCACAAATCACTAACGGTTACAATATTTCTTGATGAGTACAAGCATGGTCTACTCTCAAGCTCACAACATGCTAAAAGACATCTTAATACATTTAACAAATAATGTGTCTGCAATGCGATGAAGGGATACTTAGGAGGTCATTCCGCGCCACTTGCGCTAGTCCCCTCGCCACTCTTCCCTTTCTTCCCTCGTCCCCGGCGAGTCTTCTTTCGCTCCACGTGAGCCAACTCTGTCTCTCTCATTTCGAGCTCAGGGGTCCTCCCCGTCGAGTCAAGCAAACCTGTAGCTTGCAAAGCTTCATTCGCCCGTGCCTCGGCCCGGATCTCCTCCCTGCGAGTCTGAAAAAGGGGATCTCTCTCCGTCAGTCGGTCAACTCTGGTCTCGTAGTCAAATAAAGCGTCTCCCGTAACATTCTGAGGGTTAGACCAGGCTTCTGCACTTTTAAGGCTGTAGTTGAGATGGCAACCTTGCCCCAGAATCGCTTCACGCCTTCTCCCCAAAGCCACTTGGGACTGCCCGACATGCTGCTCGTACCAATCCAGGTACTCGGTGGTCAACACAACACTCTCCCGACGTCGAAGGAGTACTACAGAAGGGAAAGCGGAATACTTCCATACCCTCAGAAAATACAGAAAGACATCTGGATATGCCATGCATAAAGAAGCTACCTCCGCAATGGTGATGTCATCCCAGCCCAGCAGAGGCTCCTGCCTCATCCCGAACTGCCTGGAAACAAGCGATGGAACATAGAAAGAGGACCAAGATAAACCTAGAACTCTGATAACATATGAACCTTCCTAAAAGGCCCTCCTAATCTCAATCCTCCAATGGGAAACCCACCAACGGATCTGATGCGTACCAAGCTGTGCCATCCATCTTCCCAGACGGACTGATCCATATCCAAAACAAGAGGCCGCTGAGCAAACGTCCATGAACTAAAAGATGCCGGAGACTCAGGCTTGGCTTGAAGCCTCTCTCGCAACCACAAGGTGAGCAAAACGGGGCTTCCCCCTCGCATGAACCTATCCTCTGTCGCCAAGAGATCAATGTCGTGAAGGGTTTCCCCCAGAACCAACGGGGCAATATCCTCACCGGCTCGGCAGTGCCCTACCGCATCCAGCAAAGCACCGTCACATACCCCAAGGGAGCTGACCATGAAGAGCGTTGCTATCACGCACAAAACAAATGCATCCCACGAGACGTCACGCTCGTCATCACCCATAAACCACTCAGGCAGCGCAAAAATGTCAATATGACCAGAATCAAAAGTCAACCTTGCGTTTCTTCCAACGAAGTATGAAAAAAACACACGAGCTTCAAGCTCACGGCCGCACCTCCGATCAAAGGAAGCGAGATGGCCTCCACCTCCGGTCCTCCAAGCAAAGCCCGAAAATCCTCAAAGGTGGGCGTAACCACATTGTAGGAGAAGCTATAAACGTGCCTCCTAACATCCCAGAACCTTGCAGCAGCCCGCAACAATTCCCAATCAGGAACTAACTCCTTAAGGGACCAAACCGAGCAGAGTCAAAATCTCACCTCGAAAGCCCGTTTATTGTGCCTCATGTGGTGCCTCATCCACGTCTTGAGACGCCCAAGAAAGTGTGCTTGCCTCTCCTTCGAAAGCCTCGGCGAAATTCTCAGAACAAATGAAGAATCGATGGCAAAAGTGGAGGTTTCTAGAGAAAATGGGGAAGAAGGCTCGAAATGACTGCAAATGGGAGTGGGGAGATGAGGGAAATCCAGATTTTCTGTAAATATTATCCCCTCTCCAAAATCAAGAAGCATCCGCGCGGACCATTTTGCATGCATGAAGTGTCCGCGCGGACCACTTTGCAGCCTGACCAAATTTTCAGTAAACTGCAAAACAGTTGCTGCCCACGGCAGGACCTTACCCCCAACTGCTCAAAAGCCATACCAAAGCCATTTTCGGCCACCATACACTAACCACAAATGCATTCCCAGCTCATGCGACATGCACAAAAATAAAACAAGCTAGCAACAATTCCTAGGTCAATCCCCGGAATCACAAATACATCATTACATCTCAAATAAAATACCTTGTTATGCCAAATACAAGTGTTTTATTACAGATACAAAATGTCTGTTGCCTCTACAAATACCAACAAATACAAAAAAAAAAGCAAACAACGGAAAGAGGGAAAGCAAAAGGAGCCCTACTCCGACTCATCATCATCAGCCTCTCCAAACGAGAACTCCGGCATCTCGGAAAACCCGGCAGTCACCACCTCGTCGTCGGAATACTCGACCCCCTCCTCGATCGAATGCTCGAAGTACTCCTAAGGGTCAAACCCGGTAAAAGGATCAAAGAAGGGATGCGAGGATGAACCCTCACCCTGTGCGCCCGATGGAGGAAAGAACTAATAAATGGTATGCGGCCTATGGGCCCCCGAAGACGTCCCCGCATCAAATCTCTGCCACTCCCGAACCGGCACCTCAGGCTGTGACTCCGGCTCAGCCCTCAAAGAAGGAGTATCCACAAACCTCCTCGAAGGCATCGACTCGAACGCTGCCTCGCTCCGCGAAGACCCGCATGACATCTTCTTCATAAGCTTCTTCGCGAAGGCCCTCAACCCCACATAGTGGCGGGTCAGCACATCCAAGCTCTGCCCCGAGACCTGTGCAAGCAAGAAACCAAAGAAACGCTAAGCAAAAGAGATACAAAGCATACTCGACAAAAGAGAAAAATACAGAAAAGATGCCAAGATGGAAAAAAGTAAAAACACTCACCGGAGCATCCGGGTCAACCCGATAAGCAGCAGGACCATGCTCTGGGAAGGGCACCGTCACCCTCCTCCTCGAAGAGTCCCCACGAACATATGTGAAGTCCGGCCCAGGCACTGGGACATCTGGAGGACGTGATGAGCCAGTCTGCCTCTCCCTCGCCAACACCTGTGGCGTCCTCAACTTCCGCCTAACGAAGGCCGCATACTCCTCGCCCTCCAGGACGAACTCCTCAGCACTCACGCCAGCCCAGTACCTCTCATACTCCAGCACGTCCATATCAAGAGGACTCATCATATGGACGGCGGATCCCTCGAAGCCATAGGAGGCACATCTGTGCCATCTTTGCCGCTGTAAGACCCTCTCCCGCATACGTGAGTCGCAAGTAAGACCCCGCAGAAGCTTCAGCTGCCGTGTCACCCAAGGAGCGCCCTCCATCTCATCCTCGCCATACCGAGTCCAAGGGTATAGCTCAAACCCCTCAGGACTGTCCCTCTCCAAGTATTGCTGCACATCCTTATATGTGACGGTGACCTTTCCCCATCTCGTCCTCCTCTTCCTCAAAGAGCGAGCCCAGCACAACATGACGGGATAGCCGAACATGGCCTCATCCTCCAAGTCCCACGGATGGCACCGGAAGATCTCATAGCACCACGCCTGCAACAAAAAGGCAGACACTGCTCAGAACAAAGGCAAGAAAAAGAGAAAGAAATGGAGAAATGACCAAGTGCTAAACTACAAACAGCAATAAACTCATACCTCCAGTGCAAAGTCAAAGCATCCCAGGGAACTGACCGCGCCCCGGCTGAATCGGTCCATAGCAAAATAGAGCTCGGCCAAGCCCGCCTCGCCCCAAACAATCTCACAAACCCTCTCCAAGTCCACCAAACTCTCCAAACAGAGGGAAAAGAATGGAAGAAGCGTGATTCGAGAACAAGGTCTCGGAGAGGGCAAGCCACAAAAAAGAGCGCGCCAGCTACTCCGCCGTGTGCCCCGGCTAAAATCCCCGATGTTGGCGGTAATCTTCGCCTCCACATCATGGTACACCATACCAAAGCCCTTTCTGGGATAAGGCGCAAACCCAAGCAGCTCAGCCAGCACCTCGTCGGACATCCTGTCCCGCCACTTCACCGACTCCCCCTTAAAGGAAAGCCCGGGGATCGCCACAACGTCGCAGGAGTCACCGTCACCTCTCCCCACTAAATGGAAGGTATGCGTGGTGTCCCACCGCACTCGAGACAAAGCAAAGAAGATGCCCTTGTTCTTCTGCGTCTCTGCTATCCCGACCAGGTTCTCCACGAACACGTTCAGCCCCGTAGCAATCACTAGCCTCCGAGGACTAGGCCTCCCATCTCGGGAAATATCAGGCAGGCTCCGCCACAACTCTACCACGGCCTCACCCCCCATGACTTCATCCTCTTCGCCTTCCCAGACGACGGCACCTCACCCGCAGTAAACACAAAGAAAGGTACGTCAATAATAATACTTAAGCAAATATACCAAAAAAAAATCACAAAAGTTCGTCCCAACATGGTGTGACGGCAAAGCATAAAAGTCCGTCCCTACACGACACACATTTTACAACACAAAGTCCGTCCCAACACGGCAATTTTTCACACAAAAGTCCGTCCCAACACGGCAAAGCATAAAAGTCCGTCTCTACACAGCAAACATTTTACAACACAAAGTCCGTTCCAAACACGGCAATCTAACACAATTTTCTCAAAAGAGGGATCTGTCCCTACACACCAATTTTTCACACAAAAGTCCGTCCCAACACGGCAAAGCATAAAAGTCCGTCCCAACACGGCAAATCACAAAAGTCCGTCCCTACACGACACACACATTTTACATCACAAAGTCCGTCTCTACACGGTAATTTTCAACAAAAGTCCGTCACAAAAACACGACACCCATGAAACATAAATTTTCTACACAAAGTCCGTCCCTACACAGCAAATTTTTTTCCCACAATGTACATACAGAAATAGCATCAAGGTACAAGTTACCAAAGCATGCATTTCAAGGAGAGGCACTTTATTTTCACAAATAAGAGCTAAACTCCACATTTTTGAACAAAAATCACATACCCACAATCTTTACATGCTCAATTTCAATAATTCATCATCAATTTCACAAAATGAGCATGGCAACAACAAAAGCCCCAAATATGCAAAAACTAAAACCTAGTTCTAGCATACATCATTCCAAGCAAGAATCAAAACAAAATTTGATTTCTTACCTCCTTTACGGTCTTCCCCCGCAAGGTGTGCACTTCCGAATCCGGATACAACACGTCTGGGTTCCTTGTTGAAGGTGAGAAGGAAATTTGGCTCAAAATCAAGTTTTCTTCTCTCTTTTTCTCCTTCTCCCTCGGCTAAGTTTGAGAAAATGAAGTGGAATGGCGTCGCTGCAATCTGATTCTGATTTGAGAAAATCAGATTTCAAGATAAATCCGCGCGGACCACTTTGCAAGGCAGGTGAATCCGCGCGGACCACTTTGCATCCCAGGAGAAATTCCTCTTTTGCCCTTATAATCTTTGCCCTTGGCCGTCCAAATGCCATTTCCAGCAAGATTCATGCAGTTTGTTCCCTAAACAAACAAAACAAACCCCGGCCGTCAACGTAAGTCCGGATCTCGCCCACTAAATGGCAAAGCAAACCCTGGCCGTCATCGTAAGTCCGGACCCCAAGGCCCAAACGCCTTCAAACACAAATCTTAAAGCACAAACGCCTTCAAATGCGAATCTCAAGGCATAAAATGCCTCCGAAACACAAAAGACAAAAGTCAAACGACCATCAATATAAGACCGTACGAAAGTACATATCCCAGTAGATAAAACACCGGCCGTCATTGTAGGCCCAAACCCCAAGGCACAAACGCCTTCAAACACGCATCCCAAGGCACAAATGCCTTCACAGCAAACAAGTCATTTCCCCGGCAGCCATCGTAAGGCCGAACTTTTTCCCCATCATACATAACACAAGGCAAACACGCCTCCCAAAATCAAAACACAAGGCAAGCACGCCTCCCACAAGTCTCAAACACCAGGTTCATACTCGTGAACCAAACCTCAGTCAGAGGACATCACACGTCCTCATACATAACACAACCTCAGTCAAAGGACATCACACGTCCTCATACACGACACAACTTCACTCTCAGGACACCACCACGTCCGCATATACAACAATTTCACCATCACCAGCACAAATCATTATCCGTAACCCGGAAGGCTTTAAATTATCCGGTCCGGGAGACCGTAAAATTTCCAAAATATTATCCTTAGACCGTATAAATCACGTCCCGTGAGACACCGTCTCCGCATAACATGACTTCAACTCATGGACACCGACACGTCCACTTCACCTCATGGACACCGACACGTCCACACACACAAAATCTCAGTCACAGGACACCACCACGTCCTCATACACTACAAACCCATCTTTTCGTAAGATTACCCATCTTCTAGTAAGATTACCCATCTTTTAGTAAGATTACCCATCTTCTAGTAAGATTACACACCCCTTCGTCAAGATCACCATTTCTGAACTACGATCAGGCATGATTCCCACAACGGGATACGTAGGAATCCTGTCAAAAGGGTCCAGCCAGCCGACCCAAGCGGACATTTTAGGACGACACCACGTCCTCACAGCCAACCCAATCGATCACCTCACCACCACATCCTCACTGTCGACCCAAGCGGTCACCTTAGGACGCCACCACGTCCTCACAGCCGACCCAAGCGGTCACCTTAGGACACCACCACGTCCTCACAGCCGACCCAAGCGGTCACCTTAGGACGCCACCACATCCTCACAGCCGACCCAAGCGGTCACCTTAGGACACCACCACGTCTGTATACACGACAACTTCACCATTTCTGAACTACGATCAGGCTTGATTCCCACAACGGGATACGTAGGAATCCTGTTAAAAGGTTCCAGCCATCCGACCCAAGCGATCACCTTAGGACGCCACCACGTCCTCACGGCCGACACAAGCGCTCACCTTAGGACACCACCACGTCCTCACAGCCGATCCAAGAGGTCACCTTAGGATGCCACCACGTCCTCACAGCCGACCCAAGCGGTCACCTTAGGACACCACCACGTCCTCACAAATGACCTAAACGGTCACCCTCAGGACACCAACACGACCACCTAAAATCAGGATACTACCACGTCCTCACACTTGACCAACACGGTCACCTTATCTCTCCCAATAAGCGATCCTGATCGGAACCCTTATCTTATCGACGACCCCACTTCCTTCATAAGTTATGTCGTCGAGGGGCTTCTGTAAGTACCCCAATCCCGATCGCTCCCCATCCGACGTACGGGAAACACTGCGGACTCACACAAACGTGATCCCGAAGACCCGTAACCTTCAAAAACCCCAAAACCACCAACCAAATCAAGGTAGGACCCCTTCGAGATAAAATAAGGCAAAAGGACTTTTTGGAAATTACGAAAAATATTTGGCCTGCATAATGGTTCGCGCGGACCACTTTGCACCCAGACATCATAATAGCAAAATCCTCTTAAAGTCCACGAGATTCTCTTAAATCCTGGAAAACAAAAAATTTGGTTTTCCTAAGATGGTCCGCGCGGACCACTTTGCAGATTTTCCATGGCTATAAATAGAGGGCTCCCCCTCTCATTTTACACACTCCTCCATTCTTTCCTCTCTCCCTAGCCTTCAGGCTCCCCTCTAAGTCCTTTCGAGACACTCCCGATCCCTTTCGGTTCCTTTAAGGGCCTTTCGATCCCCTCGAGGCACTTTGAAGCCTTGACGAGCACTCTCGAGATGCTCCCGAGCCACCCAAGGCGCTCCCAAGGCATCCCGAAGCCTTGTCGGTCCATCTCGAGGAATTTCGGTCCATCTCGAGGCATTTCGGTCCATCTCGAAGCCCTGTCGGACATTCCCGAGGCATCTCGAAGCAAGCTGGAGCTCTACCCGAGTACAACCAACAATCCCGAGGCACGCCGAACCTCTACCCGAGCACAACCAACAATCCCGAGGCATCCCGACGCACGCCGAACCTCTGCTCAAGTACATCCAACACTCCCGAGGCACGTCGAACCTCTGCCCGAGTACATCCCACACTCTCGAGGCACGCCGAACCTCTCTCCGAGGACACACCTAGCACTCCTGAGGCACGCCGAAGCTCTGTCCACAGACACCGATACATCCCGAAGCAATCCTGGTCCGTCCCAAAACACTATTCACACTCAAACACTATTCCCAAGCGGAAGATAAACACGAACCAACATTGGTAAGGCCTCCTTCCTACACTATTTCAATACATAGCATACAATGTAGACATCATATTCAGCATGCATTTTTAAAAGCACACACACACACAACTATTAAAGAAAGAGGGATATCGAAAGACTCGTTTATACGAGGCGACTCGGGTGAGCTCTGCTATTCTCTTCCCGAGGCGAACCTGACCTCCGAACTCAAAATCTCATCACACAATAACAGTTTTTTAAACAAGCCTTTTTTCAATGTTTTGGGCTAAATCAAAATGGTATGGCGACTCCTCAAACAAACACAGCGACACCTCCCGACTCGAAACCGCGAGATGCCGAGGCCCGCGCAGCCGGATCCGGGTAATTTCATAGATGCATTGAAATGATCATCAAGGATGAGCTTCCATTTCGGTTCGTGGAGAAGGAGGGATATGTGTCTTTATGCAAAGAGTTGGAACCAAATTGGAAACCACTTAATAGGAAGCAAGTTGCTAAAGGCGTTTTGGACAAGTACTACGTTGAGAAGGCTTTGTTGATGAGCCAACTTAAGGAGAGTGATACTAGAGTTTCTATAACCACTGATACTTGGATGTCTATTCAAAGTATAAATCACATGGTGGTAATTGAACATTTCTTGGACATGGACTGGAAGCTACACAAAAGGATCATCAACTTTTGTAATATCACTAGTCACAAAGGAGAGGACATTGGCAGAGTACTTGAGCAATGTTTAAGGCAGTGGGAGATTAACAAAGTGTTTACAATAACTGTGGATAATGCTAGTGCCAATGATGTTGTTGTGCAATACATGAAGAAGAGGCTTAGTAGTTACAAAACCTTGATGTTTAATGGTGAGTATCTACATTTTAGATGTCCTTGTCACATTATCAATTTAATTGTGAAGGATGGATTGAAGGAGTTACAAGATGGGATTGCTAGCATATGGAACCGTGCCAAGGATATATTTGCTGTTCCATGTAGCACTGTGGCTTCGGAGAATGCTTTCATCTTGGGGTCGAGAGTGGTGGATCCATTTAGAGCATCTTTGACACCAAAAACAGTCGAGGCCCTGGTTTGTACTTTTGATTGGTTAAGATGTTCAACAGTGAACTTTGATCTTAATAGAACTCCGACAGAAGAAGAACTGAAATTATACCTTAAGATTGAGGAGCTTGAGAAAGGTACTTTTTTTCCTGTTATTCAGCTACATTTCCTAGAACATTTTGAATTTTAGAAGTCTTTAACTTCTGTTGATCATTGCCACAACTTGATTTACTATGTGTTTATTTTGGTTATGTCTGTTAGGATTATTTGCTTGCCATGCCTACTACTGCCATCATATTTGGAGAACTTTTGAAATGTACTAATTCTATTTCTAAAAATAAATCTTCAGGCATGTTTGTTGTTAGCTGACTGATGCCAATGGAAAGTCTAACATCCAAGTTGATGTAAAGTTGGAAGAATTTGAGCAGTCTCTTATTCTCATTCTTGGACACTAAAATTCTTTCATTTTTTTTTTCATTTTGATTTGTCTATGCACCTAAAGGGTGTAATGAGCTGTGTTGAGTTTAGTCAAATCTGAACTGGGGTTCACTAATTGATTGAAAATGGCACATAATTTAGAAGGAATGACACTTGATTGAAAGCTAATTTACAGTCAAAGATATTATTTTCAATCAGCTGCAAACATAAATATTTACAAATCATCTTAGTCTCTGTTGTATGAGAAGTAAAGCTTTGCCACAGAGATGAAATAGCAGGAGGATGCAGTGACTTAATATTTCCGATATTTATTTTCTTAAATTAATCTTTATTGTTCAACAATGTGCTTTTGTGTTGCCTGAGTTTCATGTGACAATGATACCTTTTTTCATAATGTTATTCTAATAATTTTTTTTCCTGTTATTCAGCTTTTGAAGAAGCCGAGGGGAATAGGAACTCTCAAACATAACTAATTAACAATTGTGATCTTTTGGTTTCGGAGATGTTGAGTTTATTAGTATATTACGTTTAATTACTATATTGTTTAATTTCCCATACTTTTGTTGTACTATTTTTTTTTAGTTTCAAGACTTTATAATTTTTGTTTTGATATATCTTTTTATGTTATAATGTGTTGCTTTTTATAATTGACATAAAATCTAACCAAAACTATTTATAAATGCATTATTTTGTCTCCGTTTACATTTGGTATATTCGAATACCAACCAAGTACCAACCATGCCAATAAACTTGGTATACCGACTTTTGTGGTTGATACTGGTACATATTTTTGTATACAAAATCATACTTGGTTGATATATGATATACGTAAAATACAGTCGGTATACCAATCAAACCACCCCTGACTATTTCGGGGATATTTTTATCATTTTCCACTAAAATTTAAAAAATAAGTTTCAAGGAAAAAAAGCGATGTGTCGGGCCAACGGGTTAGGCTAAAAGACCAAAACCCAGCCCCGGCAAAGTCAAGGACGTCTCCAACATGGGCTAGGTCGAGCAAGTCTCCAACACTGCCCAGGCCCGAAACCTTCAAGGCCCGTCTAAAACAGAGCAGGCTAGCTATTAGGCCAACTGCACTCCAGACCAAGTACATTTCAGTCCAACCTTATTGAAGCCCAAACTCCAAACTGGAGCAACAACCCAAAAGCCCAATCAGTTTCACATTAGTACAGTAGAAACCTTTAAATTAATAATCGATAAATTAATAAATTCTCTAAAATTATAATTTACCCGGTCCCAATTCGGGACAATTGAAAAAATTATAAAAATTGATAAAATAATACGATAATAATTTTTTGGCCATATAGTTTTTAAAACCTAAAAAATAATTATTATAATTTAGTGAAAATATGGCCATTTAGTTGTTTGCTTTCTTTTATGATTTAAATATTGTGTACAATGAATTCAAAGTTATCATCAACTTTCAATGTCTTTCAACTTATCATGTATATACAATAAATTTAGTTTATACTGGAATCTGAAATTCGTCGATTTAGCTAAAAAATATTAAATTAATAATTATCAATTTATCGATAAATTAATAAATTTCACCAATCCCGACATTATTAATTTATGGAGTTTTTCCTGTATTACGAAATTGCCCCTCCAGTAGTCCACCCCTTAAATTACATACATGTTCAAGAATTTATGTCGCGTGTTCAACTGAATTTTGACTAAATATTTTATGAAAATTTGATTAACTTTTTAAAATAGTTATTGATATTCTAATATAAACACTATTTTAAACTATTTTTAAATTTTCATGAGAATATATAATTTATTATTAAATGTTAATCAAAATTCAATTTAACCAATCAAATGTAACTGATGCTGCAGGAATTGTACTTATCAATCTTCCTCCACGTGGCAGGACGAATCACCTGGCTCCTTGACCTGAAATCAGAACCCACGACTAGCCGGATGTATCTCCGGCGAAGACGCTCGGGCGTGAGAGTAAGAACACAGTTGTACAAAGCTCAAAATGTATTGAATGAATGAATTCCAATAACAAAATTGCAGTTACCCCTCACCGTTTGGTAGTGATGGAGTATTTATAGACAAAAGTGATGTATTTTTGGGGAGGCGACATGTGCTCCGTGATTGTAGCGGCGGTTATTGGTAATGGGAACGTGTCTATAACGGCCCCTGATTTGTAGGGATGTGGTTATGAGAATAGTTCAACCAAATACGCCAGCAAGTGTCAAGTCGTCACTTGTTGTTTAGGTCGAGGTCACCATTCGAGGAATGGTCGACATTGTCGAGTAGAGCATGGTTCGTACCCGAGTTGTAATACGGATTACGAAGTTGGACTAAGTTAAGTCGGGGCACAGTGGGCCGAACCATGGGCTTAGTCGGCGATCCTTGAGATGGGCTTTGGGCCCTGTTTTAGTTGGGTCAGCCTCAGTGAGAATGTGAGAGTCAAGGCTGCCTGTAATTGGGCTTTATTCGCGTGGCCCAACTCGACACTTTTGGTATGTTCAGTGGCCCCCAACTTTCGAGTTGACTTTGTCGACTTGAAAGTTAAATGATGAAAAATAGTTACTACTCGCAGGTCGCTACTCGTTTCTGAGGTTTAGTCGACTTGAGATGACGTGGCACAATCCTGGACGTCGGCGATGAACGGTCGGAGATGAAGGAGCGCCGGATTTTGTCATCATTGCTACTCTGACGCTTGGAACTCCTTCTCGAAAACCGCTTCGGCTTTTAATTTTGGAAAATCAATTTTGATTTTCTTTTCTCCTTTCCCAATTTAGGAAAATATAAATACTCAGAATTCTTCTCAGATACGAATTCTTACCGTCTTCAAATTCTGAGAATCTCCGTGAAAATAGCGAAGAAGCAGTTGAGTTAAATTGGGATTCCGTCTTCGGCAACAGCTTCCTATTCCGACATTTGCAAAGGTATTTCTCTCCCATTCTTTCTTTAGGGCTTTAATTTCTGCTCTGTCTTTATTTCTGCCATGGCTAGGACCTTTAGTAGCGAACCAGGGGCATGGTATGGTTACTGCACTGTTAACCGTAGGGTATACAAGAATGTGAACGGTGAGTGGAGAGAACTGTCCTTGGATGAATGTGCCTCCATTTTAACCAAGTGGGGATTGAATTTTAGTGAGATAGGTTTGCCCATTGTAGGGGCGTTGAAAACACGGTAGTTGATGATTCAAATATCGTCACTTTCCATCTATTCCATGAACTGCTCGACCATATTACCTTGTTCTACGTTAGGGATGTCCACAAACCCTCTTTCCTTAGGAATAGAATAGGTTTTCCAGGGGAGTCTAGGTCGTCCTTAGGTAGGTCGGCGAACATGATCATAGGGTGACTCCCTGTTTCCTCTTTTGTTTGTACGAGATATGGCAACTCAAGAAGGAAATCTGCCGCTCGACTTCTTCGTGTCCCGGGATTGTGAACGCATTTGATGACTCGGTTGTGCGGGGAAAAATGAAAGGGGTTATGTTCCCCCAAGGGCCATTGCGTGGCAATAAGAACTTGCCCTCTAGGTATAGTGTGATCAGGGAATTTTGTGAAGTCAGCAAAGAGGACTACCAAGTGACCATCTATACTCAAAAGGAGTTCATGAAACAGTTTAGGTCGTCCTTCACCAAGGATGCTACCAGGGTCGCCTTCTTTTATGGTCAGTTTGTTGCTGGCCTCAGGTTGCCTCTTGATCCCTTTATAAATGAGTTTTTAGAATGTGCCAATACCCTTCCCCTTCAGCTCGGAGCCAATACTTGTAGGGTCCTTGTGTGCTTTGCTATGGTTTGTAGATTTTTAGGATATGAACCCTGTATGAGGGTATTTAAAGAATTTTTCCGTATTAAGTATAGTGGGGAGGATCTGAGCATCAGTACTCCTTCTAAACCTAAATCTCCCAAACTCTTCACCAACCTCCCTAGTAAGCATAGTGGCTGGAACTCGCATGTTGTTGTGGTAGAGAGTAGATTAGGATGGGAATTCCCATTGCCCAATGATGAAACAGAAGCCACAGATGAGGGGGACTATTGGGAGCCAACCTGGCATCTTAACTTGTATAGGGCTTTATGTCGACTAGTTGAGAGGAGGCCCATCAGCTGGGAGAGTCTGCTCACCACCAAGTATAACTTCATCCAGTACAGGATGATGTGCGGGAGATGGCGTGGTGGAACCCCTTATTCCTGTTCCGAGAGGCCAAGTATATCCAGACTGGGTTACTCATTCCCTGGGTAAATTTGGAGATATGTGTAAACTCTGCAAGAAGACCGCGAACTATTGCAAGAATAATGGGGAACATGCTGGTGGTAAGATATCTCTGTTCAGCTTTTCTTTACTTGCCCTTCATTGAATAACTGGTATGAATGATCAATTTGTCTAGAGCGAGTTAGTTATAAATTTGGACACGTAGTTCGTATATAGCTAGTTCACACATAGCGTTCTGCATGTAGAATAATCAGCTCATCCATAATTAGCTCGCAGCTTGTTAACTCGCTCGTAGGATGATCAAGTCGTTCATAATGTGCTCGTACATAGAACTTTTGCTCGTATATAGAACCTTTGCTCGTATATAGAACTTTTGCTCGTATGTCGATTTAACACTTTTCCACTTTAATCTTGTTGCAGTTCTGACTCCTGAACAAGAAGCTAACATGGGTCGTATCGTTGGCGTTTCTGACAAGAAGAAAGCGAGGAAAGACCATGGAAAAGCTAATGCTCGAGCTCACAGGCAGAGGGAGGCCACGGTAAGGACCAGCCTGCTTTCCAAGGACAATACTGGGATGGTGCCAATGGAAGGGGTTGAGGAGGAGGATCCTCTAGGGAGTGGTACCCAGTCTTTGGACGCCAATGATGGAGGCGATGAGTCCACTAGGTCGGCTAGAGTAAGTTTAAGCTCCGACCTACCTCAAGAGGTTGATGCTGTGACCTCTGGAGCTGAGATTGCAGGGGCTAGTCCCTTAAACGTTGTGATTGTTGAGGATGACAACATGGAGGTCGATGCAGATGACCAGCCTTTGAATTCGAGAAAGAGGTTGCGCTCTGAGAAAGGGAAGTCGATTTCTTCGAGTCAAACGCCTCCTCCTATCTCTCCTCCCCCCACCAAAGAGTCTCTTGAGGACCAGATGAGGAGGTTAAGTGATGTCCCTCCTCTTGAAGGGGTCAATTGCCTGAGTCGCCGCTATCCAGATATGAACTTGGGTCAGGTGATAGTGAGAAGAGCTGTGGATGTGGGTCTGCTGGCTCACTTTGCTGATAAGGGAATAACGCCTGAAGAATTCTCAGCTCGATGCAGGATGGCTCATTGCGAGGTAACTTCCCTTTTTCTCTTTCTTTCTAGTCGCTTATTCTTTTACTCGATCAACTGAAATTACATGCTAACACTTCTTTGATTTCTCTGGAATACAGAATCTCACCATGGTCGAGCAAGTTAAGAGCTTCTGGAGGGCCTCCATTGAGAGGGAGAGGCAAGCCCTTCGAGATTATTCCAAAAAGGCTAAAGAGCTTGCGGATATGAAGGAGAAGTACAACGATCTGGACAATTCGTACGAGGCCAATGAAGCAGTGAAGACTAAGGCCCTGTCCGACCTTGAGGCAGCCAAATCCAAGCTCCAAGAGGTTGAGGCAGAGAAGAATGCTGAGAAGAAAGAACTCGAGAACGCCAAGACTGAGCTGGCAACAGTTAACAAGCTTTTGAAGGATAAAGATACCTTCTTGGTCGAGCTGAATGAAGATCATCGGCGAGCAAGGGTTAAGTGGGAAAAAGACCTTCAAGCTGCTGTTGCTATTGCTACCAAGGATGCTGCTGAGGCTGCAGTTGATAAGTTTAAGGAGGGGGATGAGTACTACAATGCCATCGTGGCCAAGGCCCAGGACTTTCTTGAGGTCGGCAAGAGGCACATGGCTCGTCGAGCACTGGTGGATCCAACAGCTACAGTTACCATCGAGCAATTAGCTCGTTGGTTTTTTGAGTCCCAGTACGACATGGTAGCTCGTCGGGGCCACTCGCTCATTCCCTATCTTGAGAATGACTTGGCTTTTATTGCCCAGGAAGATGAAGAAGATAGTTGTGAGAAGTGGGAAGCTCCCTCTGTTGTCGATAGGAATTTTGATGTGGTTATACAAGAGCTTGAGGATGCCGCCACTATGGAGGAAGAAAATGAGCAGGTTTACTCAGAGTCGGGTAAACCCATAGGCCCCCAGCAACAAGGAGATGGGGAGGATCGAGCTGCTACTGACGACCAAACTGATGTCGGCCAAGACTCTTGAATTGTTTAGTTGATTTGTAATGAACAAGTCCCAAACAACATTTTTGTTTTTTTTGCTTTAACATTATCCGAATGCCTTAGCCCAGTTTTTTGGGAGGCAAAATATTTTTGTAAGTTAATTTTGTCTAAGTCTTAGCCCGTTTTGGGAGACTTACTTCTATCATAGCTGACTTTATTTATTGCATGTTGTATGCTTTTGATGTAAGTGTCGAGCTAGATGTAGTAGGGCAAATGAGTCATCTTAAGTTTAAGGTCGTCCTGACTTTATGATGCCTTAGTCGACCTCGGACTTGTTAAAGGGACTAAACTGATTAAGAATCGAGTTTATTGGAACGAAGTCGACTTAAGAGTCTAACTTGTTTAAATGAACGAAGCTGATTAGGAATCGAGCTTGTTAGAACAGACTGACTAAGAGTCGAGTTTGTTAGAACGAAGTCGACTGAGAGTCGAACTTGTTAAGTATACGAAGCTGATTAAGAATCGAGCTTGTTAAAACGAAACTGACTAAGAGTCGAGCTTGTTAGAACGAAGTCGACTGAGAGTCGGACTCGTTAAGTAGAAAAAGCTGATTGAGAATCGAGCTCGTTAAAACGAAGCTGACTAAGAGTCGAGCTTGTTGGGGTTAGTGTAACACAACATTTGGTCGATTAAACTGCGCTTTTTATTGAAGTAAGGAACAAGCTTACATCAATTTGAAACTAGAACTAGAACAAACTTCAAGTGTTGCGAACTGAACTAACTTTTTGAGCTCCAATATAGGAAACCGAATTAGAAGTAGTACTTGATCAAGTGAGTAGCATGCCAAGGATGTTTCAACTCGTCTCCTCCTGGATGAGCTATCATGTAGGTTCCTTCCTTGACGACTCGAGTAACCACATAGGGACCTTCCCAGTTAGGAGATAGCTTATTTTGCTGGGTCCTTCTACCCGTTGCTTCGATCTTTCTCAACACGTGGTCCCCTACTTGGAATGACCTTGCCTTGACCTTCTTGTCGTGGTAACTTTTAGTTCGCTGCTTGTAGTTGACCATTCGAAGGTAGGCTGTATCTCGCTTCTCGTCGATCAGATCCAAGTCGATCAATCGGTTGATGTCATTCTCGCTCCCGATTGAAGAAAGTCACTCTAGCAAGTAGGAAATCCGAGCTCATCGGGTGCCGTGGCCTCGATCCATATGTGAGAGCAAAGGGGTTTCCCAGTAGGCCCCAGAGTGGTTGTATGAAGCGCCCCGAAGAGCGGGGAGTTCGTCCAACCAATTATTGCGTCGACCTACCATCTGTCTTGAGCGAGGATAGTACGAGTTTATTTCTTTGCCTCGGCTTGCCCGTTGCCACAGGGGTAGGCGACGAAGATTTCCAATGTTTGATTCCTACTCGATTCATCTCTGTTTCGAAGGTTTGGGAGAACTGTAAACCATTATCGGACACTATAGCCCGAGGAAAACCAAACCGACACCAAATGAAGTCATGAATGTAGTTGATGGCATTCTCCTCTGTGATTCGAGCTAATGGCTTGGCTTCAACCCACTTTGTGAAATAATCGATAGCGACGATCACGTACTTGCAATTTCCTCGGGCGGGAGGGAAGGGTCCAATCAAGTCGACACCCCACATATCAAATGGCCAAGCCGCAATTGGAGTCGCTCGGTTGTCGGCATATGAGGTAAGTTGGCAAACCTTTGGCATTGATCACATTGCTTTGAACAAAGTTGTGAGTGTCGGTTCTCATATGTGACGGTAGTATCCCAAGGTAATTAACTTGTCGCGAGGTCCGGCCCGGGTGTCCGCCACAAATCCCGCTGTGCACTTCATGTATCAATAGGGCGACCTCTTGTGGGTGGATACACTTTAGCAGTGGTCGAGTGTAGGATCTTCTGAATAGGTCGCCTCCTTGAATGACGTATCTTGGAGCTTTCTTTTTGATAGCTCGAGTTTTCTTCTCGTCGTCAGGCAGCTCACCGCTTTCTAGGTAAGCCTTCATTTCCTCAATCCAACACTTCTCATGAGTCCAATTTCTCGAGGGATCATCTATGCATTGAATTTTTACCCTTTCGCCATAAATTTGGATTTTCGAGGAAGGAGATGGGCTCATCATGTGGCCCATCTGAAGTAGCTAATTTCGAGAGGAGGTCGGCTAGCTCGTTGTCTTCCCGTCCAATCCTCTGAATCTCCCAGAATTCTAAGTCTTTTATCAACTCCTTTACCAGGTCGCAGTATTTGATTAGAGTGGAACTAAGCACTTCGTACTCGCCTTTGACCTGGTTGACTATCAGTTGTGAATCACAATAAGCCATGATCTTAGTCGCTCCAAAACACTTGGCGTACTCTATAGCTGCTATCAAGGCTTCGTATTCAGCTTGGTTGTTGGAAGCATCGAACTTGAACCTCAGTGATTCCTCATACACGGTTCCAGACTCTGGCTCGATCAAGACAATCCCAGCTCCACTAACATTTTTGGTCGCTGATCCATCTGAATAAACCTTCCAACAATCGTCGGGTAGTGCAATGGCGGGTTGGCACTCGTGTTCTTTCCCCTTAACCTTTTCCTTTGGAGCTCGCTGCTCGTCGTCTTCCTTGGTGAACGTAAGCTCGACCAAGAAGTCAGCTAGAGCTTGAGCCTTCAGTGCCTTTCGAGGTTGATACTCAATGTCAAATTCAGTAAGGGCAATTGACCAATTGAGAAGTCGACCTGAACTCTCCGGCTTGTGCAATATCTTTCTCAAAGGCGCATTAGTAAGAACCACAATTGGGTGAGCCAAGAAATAAGCTCGCAGCTTCCTTGAAGCCACGACTAGAGCATAAGCGACCTTCTCAGCATTATAATATCTGCTCTCCACATCTGATAGGGCCTTGCTGATGTAGTATACTGGCTTTTGAAGCCCTTCATCTTCTCTAATCAAAACCGCTGCCACTGATTTATCTCCCACGGATAAGTACACAAACAAAGTTTCACCAGTGGTCGGGCTACTCAGGAGAGGTGGAGTAGCGAGGTAATCCTTCAGCTGTTGGAACGACGAATGACATTCGGCGTCCATTCAAAACTTTTCGTCCCCTTCAATGCTTTGAAGAAGGGGAGAGACCTCTCTGCTGACTTTGATATGAAGCGACCAAGAGCTGCTACCCTTCCGTTAAGTCGCTGCATCTCTTTGACACTGGTGGGAGCCTTCATGTCGACTAAAGCCTTGATTTTTTCTGGATTAGCTTCTATACCCCGTTGAGATACCATGAACCCAAGGAACTTTCCAGCAGCTACACCAAATACACACTTGCTAGGGTTGAGCTTCATGTCGTTTGCTCTTAAATTGGCGAACGTTTCCTTTAGGTCGACTACGTGACGTCCAGTCTTTGTTTTGATGACCATATCGTCGACGTAGGCCTCCATGTTTCGACCAATTTGAGAAGCAAAGACTTTGTTCACCATCCTCTGATAAGTCGCCCCTGCATTCTTCAATCCAAACGGCATCATGTTGTAGCAGTAGATGCCTCCAGCCGCTTGAAATGCCGTCTTGACTATGTCATCCTCATGCATCTTAATGCGGTGGTAACCTGAGTAAGCGTCGAGAAGCGAGGGTGGAGTGACCGGCAATGGAGTCAACTAGCTTGTCGATCCTGGGAAGGGGGTAGCTGTCTTTTGGGCAAGCAAGATTGAGAGTGGTGAAGTCGACGCACATCCTCCATTTGCCATTTGATTTCTTCACCATGACCACGTTGGCCAACCACGTTGTATGAGTGGCCTCCTTGATTATCCCTGCACTTAAAAGTTTTTGTACCTCAGTTTTAATAGCCTCTTCCTTGTCACGAGCAAAACTTCTCAACTTTTGGGGTCTAGGTTTTATGGTCGGGTTAACTTCAAGTCTGTGAACGGCGACCTCTTCCTTGATTCCCCTCATGTCCTCTACCCTCCATGCGAAGACATCATTACTCTCCTTGAGTAGCTCGATGATTTCTGCTCGCTCCTCAACTGATAGCTGCTTTCCAATCTGAATTTTTTGGTCGGGGTAAGAAAGGTTGGTAATTATTGACTCTAGTTCGTCCACAGCTTCTAGCTCTGGTCCATCCCTGAATTGTAGAGTCTCAATTATTATCTTTCTGACCCTTTGCCTTTCCTCAGCTCCCAAATGTGGAGCTTCCTCAGCTATCATGTCATCCAACTTGTCTGCTACCTCGCTGGTGGTGGTGGCCCCCGAGTTATTGTCGAGCTGGAGGCATAGGTTGCCTATGAGGACTTGGTCGACCATAACTACATCTGGATCGACCTCTGTGGTGTCAGAGTGACGTGTCGACTCAAGCATGACCTCGTCATTTGAGCGATAGGTCGACTCTTCCACATTGGTGATTGTAGACAGCCGAGTAGTTTTGGTGACTGATTGAGATAGCTTTAAATTACCGTCTGCCGTCTCGATCTCAAACTCTCTCTTCTTTCTTTCCCGAAGAACATGGTCCAGGTAAGCTCGAGCTGTGCCTTGTACGCAGCCTACTCCAGCAGGTGTGGGGAACTTCACTCGCTGATGAGGGATCGATGCCACCATTCCAAGAGCGACTGTCCGGGAATACCAAGTATGGCGGCGTAGTCACTATTTACATCAATCACGATAAATTGTACCTTTGACACAATCCTTTGGGGGTGATGGCCTAGGTCGACGTCGAGCTCTATACGGCCTTTAGCATCAACTCGATGGTTGGTGAAGCCCTCTAACCTACCATCATATCTTTCCAACCGCTCGTCATTAAGACCCGTCTCTTTGAAAGTCTTGTAGAACAAGATATCCTTGCGAGCCCCAGGTGTCGACTAAGAGTACGCTCGTCGTACATCCGTCTATGAGACACTGGGATGACGAGAACTTGCTCTCTAGCCGCCATGTTAGTTGCCAATTCATGAGGGTAGAAACCGAGCACTTCATCTCTTACATCTCTCCTTGGAGGTACATGTGGGGCTTTGTTGGTGAAAGAACTTGTGTTTGATTGCTTTGTGTTGCTTGCTTGTTCGTAATGACCCCCGTGTTCAATCTAGGTTGCCTCGGCCTTCTTTGTCCACTGGCCGGTTGCTCGCCCCCACCGGCTTGAGGCCTTTTCACATAAGCGTCGAGCCTCCCGTGTCGACCATTCTTTGGATAATACGTTTCAAACCCAAACAATCTTCGTTAGATGACCCGTGTCCTTGTGGTAATCACAATACTTGCTCATTGTCTCTCCTAAACTTGTTGCACAGGTTCATTGGGACGGGAGGAGCCGGCTCGACGGCATTCATAATTTACATTCGACTCACCGTAAGGGAGTGAAAGCCTCGGGTACCTTCTCGTAGCCCTTGTCTGTTTTTGCCGTTTTTATTGTTTCCTCCATTCTTGTTGGGGTCTTTCTTATCATCGGCGACCTCAACCTTTGGGCTCTTACCATTCTTCTTCTCCTTCCTTTCCTCGGCCAGAGCAACGTTATACACCTTTTCGAACAACTCCTGTCGAGTTGTGACTGCATTTTAACTGTGAGCTCATAATCCATGGCTTCCGAGGAAATACCACTCCGGAAGCAATTTATCACCTCTCTGTCGGTGAGATCCTCTTCAATCTTGTCAACCATTTCTTTAAACTTGGTGAAGTAGCTCATGGAGCTTTCATTTTTAGCTGCACACAAGTTGTTTAGATCGCCATCGTTACTTTCCGAGCTCCAGCTGTCGAGAAGCGATCCAGGAATTTTGTTCTTAAACACGTCCAAGTGTTTATGCTGCCAGCTGCCAACCCATTAAACCATGTCAAAGCTGCTCCTGTGAGGGTACTTATCAGGGCTTTGCACATATTGTCGTCTTCATTGGCGACAAAACACATCGTGGCTTCCAGGTGTGCTATGTGACTTCTTGCGTTGGTGGCTCCAGAGTACTTTTCCGGTAGGGGAAGTCTGAAACTTGGAGGAGGTCGACTGTCTCTCATCTCCTTGGATAGAGGTCGAAGAGAAAATCAACTCGTTCAACCTTTCCAGTCTCCTTTTTCTTCTCCTCCTCCCATTGTTCAAATTTCTTCTTCATCAACAACCATTCCCGAGCACGGGTCTTTCATCTCCCTGGAGGAACAAAGCATTTGACTTCGACCTTCACTTACGGGGGACTTACCTGCCTACTCCTCCTGTCTCTGTGAGAATGAGCCCTCTCTGATCGAACTGGAGATGCGTACTGTCATTTCCTTTTGGCGACTGCGCCTATCGGCCCGGATGGCGACCGCGCCTATTATCTCCGAGTGGCGACTGCGCCTCTCCTCTCTCTTATAGGCGACCTGCGCCCGTTCTGTCTCTATGAGATCCCGATCTACGTGTTCGTCTTTGGAGAAATGCGTACATTTACGTTGGCGGTTAATTGCGTCCTCAAATCGGGCCGAGCCTCTTGCTCCTGTTTACGCTGAGGCTAGCCCTTAGGTCGTTACTTGGCACGTGAACGATAGTAGGAGCTCGGCGAACTATCCTGTCCTCGCCATTACGTCCCATACCCTCATTTGGCCTAGCACTCCTGGCTTTGATGCCTATCGAGAGACACAGTGGGAGCCACTCTTTACGATCGTATGTCGGCTGCTCTGCCTCCTCCATGGCTATCAAGTCAGCCAAGATTTGAGCTCGTTCCAACATCATTTCCTTCTTGCTCATGGGATTACTTGAAGGACCTGCCTTGTTTCCCACGTTTACCTGTCCAGTTGGACGCTTAGGAGGAGGTGGGACTCCTTGTCCTTCCATACGCCTTTTCCCTCTCCTTGTGTCAGGCAATCCTCTGCCATCAACAACACTGGTAGAGCGCGTGGCTCTACCATGAGGACGATTGGGTGGGGGAGGAGGCAAGTCCATGTTTTCAGCATTGACATTGGGATTTTCTGCGTTTGTATTGGTGTTGTTGTTCACTTCAATGAATTCTTCAGAAGCATCTTCCACATGCCCGTCTGGGGTTACCATGGTTGTGGGTTGAGAAGAGTTTCGAGGTCAAGCTTTAAGCACGATTCTCGGCAATGGAACCAAACTGATGCTGCAGGAATTGTGCTTATCAATCTTCCTCCACGTGGCAGGACGAATCACCTAGCTCCTTGACCTGAAATCAGAACCCACGACTAGCCGGATGTGTCTCCGGCGAAGACGCTCAGGCGTGAGAGTAAGAACACAGTTGTACAAAGCTCAAAATGTATTGAATGAATGAATTCCAATAACAAAATTGCAGTTACCCCTTACCGTTTGGTAGTGATGGAGTATTTATAGACAAAAGTGATGTATTTTTGGGGAGGCGACATGTGCTCCGTGATTGTAGCGGCGGTTATTGGTAATGGGAACGTGTCTATAACGGCCCCTGATTTGTAGGGATGTGGTTATGAGAATAGTTCAACCAAATACGCCAGCAAGTGTCAAGTCGTCACTTGTTGTTTAGGTCGAGGTCACCATTCGAGGAATGGTCGACCTGACTGTCGGGTAGAGCATGGTTCGTACCCGAGTTGTAATACGGATTCTGAAGTTGGACTAAGTTAAGTCGGGGCCTGGTGGGCCGAACCCGTGAGCAGTCGGCGATCCTTGAGATGGGCTTTGGGCCCTGTTTTAGTTGGGTCAGCCTCAGTGAAAATGTGAGAGTCAAGGCTACCTGTGATTGGGCTTTATTCGCGTGATCCAACTCGACACTTTTGATATGTTCAGTAACATTTATTATAAAACAAATAGATAAATTGTTATGTAGAGCCGTCTTGTCCTGGGCAATCCAATCAATCGTTGGAATAACATGAAATAACATATAAAATTGTTTTTTTTTTATGTAAAAATTGATTATTATTACCACAACTAAGGCTATGTCCAATGCGCCAACTACCAAAAACATTCAACTACCCTAATATTACGACACCTCATCTTCTCTCTCCATCCACTTAATCATTCAACTACTTTCAACTACACCCCCCACAATGTTTCTGGGCTTTAGTTTAAAATTCAACTCCTCTCAATTCATCATTCTATATCCCATTATTTTGAGTGTTTTTTTTTTTTGTGTCCAAATCAAATGAAACTTATATCAATTTGTAGGGGAAAAAAATGGTTAATTTTGGTGAAAAAAAATTAAAAAAAATTAATTTACTAGGTGATAATTTAACTCAAATTGAAAAATGAGTGTTTTTTTTTTGTGTCCAAATCAAATGAAACTTATATCAATTTGTAGGGAAAAAAAAATGATGAATTTTGGTGATTTTTTTTTTTTTTTTTAAAATCATTTATTATGAGATAATTGAGCTTAAATAATTGGGTGAAAAAATGATAAAGTACGGACCAATCAGAGCTTGACAAGTGGCGGCTTAGGAAAAAAAGAAAAAAAAAAGGCAAAACATTTCAGCTTCACTCGCCTCTTCCGTGTGTGAGTTACACTCTCCCTCTCCGGCCCAATAGAATTGAGACACGTGTCCAAGGCGGGACCCTCCTCCATTTCTTCAACCGGGTTGAAGCTTTCCAACTCCCTCAATTCAACTCCCCCAACTCAACCCCCTTATTGTACCAATTAAACCCTCCAACTCACCCTCAACTACCTATTAAACTACCTTATTGGACATAGCCTAAGTCTACTATAACATAAAACTTAGATTTAGAAATAAAATAATTTAACTAATAAGTAAAGAAATCAAATCAATCTCCTCCGCCGACTTGAAGTTACATAGCACCTAAAAATAATACTCCCACCTCAATTAATTCATAGATAAATTTCAGGATTTTTTAAAAATAATGAATAAAATGGGTAAAAGATTAGAAAAGAGAGAATGTAAAAATTAAAAATATTTAATAGAAAAGAGAATGAGTGAGAGAAATAGTAAGTTAATGAATGATTTTTTAATAGGAGAGAGAATGAGTGAGAGGAATAGTAAGTTAATAATTAATTTTTTTATAAATATGTTAAAATTATAAGGGTATAATAAATGATTTTTTTGTAAATATATACTCCCTCCGTCCCATTATTTACTTCACCATTTTGGCTCCGGCACGCAAATTAAGAAAATGGGTGAAAAGAAAAAATGTTGTGAGTGTAATTTGAAAATAGGAGAGAGAAATTTGAAAATAGGAGAGAGAATGAGTGGAGGGAATAATAAATTATAATGGTGTTGTGAGTATTAAAATAATGTAGGAGAGAGAATGAGTGGAGGGAATAGTAAAGATTTTTTGTCAAAAATGAAAAGGTGAAGCTTTCAACGGGACACCCAAAATGGCAAAAAGTGAAGTTATTAATGGCTCAATTAAAGTGGAACGTTCCGAAAAAAAAAAGTGGCTCAATTGAGAAGAGAGGGGATAGTAATAACAATAATTCACTCTTAAATGGTTTAGGTTAATATGTAGGCTCACTAGCTACATTTCAATAAATTGCTTGTCCCTCAATATCGAAGCTACCAAATTAATTGCACCGTACAACTAGCTACTACATTCTGTCCCTTCAAATATTTCTCATGACTATTCTAGGGTGCTTTTGAATCTGTAATTTTCTTTCTCAATTATACCCTTTTACTTAGAGAGAGAGAGAGAGAACAAACCAACTAACAAAAACTACATCCCAATAATGTTCCCACCTTTTTCTTGTAATTTAAAAATATTTTGAAAAATAATTCAGATTAATTTAATTATCTTAATAATAATTTAAAAATATTATTTTTAATATTTATAATTGTGTATCGATAATAAATTTCAAATTTACATACATATAATTAAACTATTGCTTAAAATTCACTCATATAAACAACCAATAAAGTAGGAACATCATTTCGAAATTGAGAAATTATAATAATACAAAATACACAAACACATACTCCATATCTTATAATAAGTGTCGTTGTTGACATATCAAGTAATTTTATAAATGTATTTTATTTGTTTCTAATGATAAAATTGCATTAAAAATAATTTCCTGATTTAAAAGTAAAAACACTATATTTTAAAATGATCAAAAAATGAAAATGCTTCGTCACTATAAAATTGATGAAATATTTATCAGGGTCCATATTAAAAAGGTTTTTACAAAGGTTTATTTTAGTGCTCATATTTACCTTGGTAATTTATACTTCCTCCGATCCCTAATAATAGTTGTTTTTGACTATTTAAATATATTAACAATCTATTTTCATTTTCATCAATATTATTAATCAAATATTATTAATCGTAGTAATGAGGTTTAATTATTATTTCATTATTATATTTTCTTCATTGATTGACTATCATTCTCTCCTCTCTTCTTCTTCCTTGTGTAGTCAATGTTGAAAATTCAATAATTTTAATCTAATAATAGGGTTGCAATGAAATTAAGCCATACTCCCTCTGTTTTACATCAGTGTGGACTATTTTTTTGGACACGAAAATTAAGAAAAAGTAAGAAAGAGAAATAAGTGAAGGGGGTGTTTGTGAGTATGAAAAATTAAATAGGAGAGAGAATGAGTGGAAGGAATAATTAGAAAAGAGAATGTTGTGAGTGTAAAAGTAAAGTAGGAGAGAGAATGAGTGGGTGGAATGGTAAAAATTCTTTGCCATTTTAAATCGTTCACACTAATATAAAATGTCTCAAAAAAAAAATCCACACTAATGTGGATCGGAGGAATGTGGATCGGAGGAAGTGTTTGATAAAAGGTTGGTGTGAAAAACTTGCACCAAACTGTTTCTAGTGTCATCTTCAACTTGGTTTGTTCTTTTTTTTGGCTAGCTATCTTCCTTCAATATTTTAAACTAAATGAAGCGCGTGGGCTCCACCAAATGGAAATAGGATCTATGGCATTCTTGATTTCGCGGTGATGATTATGGTTGATGTACGGATCTCTGGCCGACAGATATTAATTATTTTGACGTGTTCACTTATTTTGTAGATATTTTATTTCGAGATTTATTTTAAATAAAAATGAAACACATTTGTTATATCTACAACAATTATTCATTTACTTCACGTTTTTTTTACTCAATTACCCGCATTTTTCCTACTCAATTATCTGTACTTAGGAAGCGTTTGTTTTTCTCTTTTAAGCCTTGTTTGCCTCTTATCACTTACTCCCTCCGTCCCACCCGAATTTGGACAAAGTTACTTTACACGGAGATTAAGAAATAACAATAAGATAATAAAAATGTGTGGTAGAAAATGAAGAGAGAGAATGAGTGGAGTTAATAGTGGTTGGTTGAATAAATTGTATGGTGGAGAATGAGTGGAGTTAATGAGTGAGTGGGGTATGCCCATTTTTTTATTATTATAAACTTTCCTTTTTGGGTTGTCCAAATTCGGATGGGACGCCCAAAAAGGAAATTTGTCCAAATTCGATTGGGACGGAAGGAGTATTCATTAAAAGGATTAGAAAAATAAGTGTGTTTATTTTTTTTTTGAAATAAGGCTTGTTAGACTCTTAAAGTTCTCTTAATTTTAAGTGGTTAAAATGTTGCTGAATTGCCTCTCAAACTACAATTCGAACGGAATTCCTTGCGCCTTACACTTGCCCCAAGTGTAAGGTGCAAGGAATTCCGTTCGAATTGTAGTTTGAGGTCAAATTAAATTAAATTAAATCAAATTAAATTATGTAATTTGATTTGGTTTTTAAATATAAATGATATGGATAGATCTATATATTTGCAAATTATATGAGTTGATTTGATTTGTGATTTGGCCCTCCCATGTCAAATCAAACCGAACAAAATCAATCAAACTTCAGTTTGAGATCGCGAGATTGATACACCAAATCGAGTTGTGAGGCTAAACTGTCAAACCAAACCATCAAACTAAACCAAATTAAATAAACTAATCGTAATCCTCGTTTTATATCTTATTTAATATTTTCATATATTAAATTATATTTACTGATAGATAATAAAAAATATATATTAAATAGACTAATCATAACCCCGTTTTATATCTTATTTAATATTAGTTTATCATTTGTTATCTTTATTGCACAAATAAATAACCAAGTTCTCTCCACGATCGACATTATAAATTGTTTTTCTTCCTTCGGTCTCTCTTTTCCTTTAGTCTCTCTCTTCCTCCGACTTTATTTTTAAACACCCGCATCTTTCGCTCTTCCGCTTTAATCACAAAATATTTAAACAAATATGATAATAAGTTGCGATCTAAATCATCGTTTAATATAAACCATAGTTTGAATCACAAATAATTGAACCGCGGTTTGAACCAAACCCGAATTATATCAATTTGGTTTGATTCGATTTAAAATTTTTCATAATTCAGGCTCCGTTTGTTTGGGGGAAAATATTTTCCGGAAAACATTTTCCCCATTTTTCGGTGTTTGTTTCGCACCGGAAAATTGAGAAAATGTTTTACGCTAAACATGTTTATCTCATTTTCCGGAAAATATTTTCATTTTTCGGAAAACATTTTGCAGGAAATCATTTTTCGAAAAATGTTTTACGCTAAACAAACGGAGCCTCAATTCATTTTGAAATTTTTTCAAACCGATAACTAATAATTTGTTCCGTATATTTTCTCAAACCAAATCAAACCAAACCATTTACAACAAGTGCTCCCCAATGTATAGTACTAATTCATTCATGGTTATCAAAATTAACTTTTGGTATCTAATGGACCACTATTTATATTTATGTGATATCATATTACAATTCGATTATAGGTATTAATATTAAATTTTGACACATAAATTAAAGTTACTATCATCTACAATAGTAAATATCTAATTAATAACTCAAAATTATTATTTTTATACTATTAGTTTTTTCACATTTATTATATACTCCTTCCGTCCGGTAGAACTCGCACACTTGCTATTTGCACGCGAATTAAGGAGAAAGTTAGTAGAGAAAATGTTGTGAGTATGAAAAGTGAGATTGGAGAGAGAAAGTGGGATAGAAAATAGTGATTTGATTGGTGTTGTGAGTATAAAAGTAAAGTAGGAGAAAGAATTAGTGGGTGGAATAGTAAAGATTCTTTGCCATTTTAGAAAGTGTGCAGTTTGTAATGGGACGTTCAATGAGAAAAGTGTATAGGTTGTAGCGGGACGGAGAGAGTAATTAATAATTAAAATTGAAATAAAAGTAAAATAAATAATAAAAATATATATAATGAATAAATAAAGTGATTTTCTTTTCATTGACAAAATTAAATTAAATTTTATTGTATATATAGATAAATAGTAATAAAGAAAACATAATTATTTGAGGAAGAATAAATGGTATAATTTGACGGATAAAAAGAAAGAAAAAAAAAACTAATTTGGGACCATGACATAGGTACCAATGGTGGAATACGAAGAAAGGTAGCAAATTTCCTACTTTTCTTATTACCAAATCAAATTTTGATACGTACTCCCCCGTTCCAACTCAAAAGCCACAAAATAGAAAGGGCACGCAAAATAAGAAATGTGATGTAGGAAAGAGAAAAAATTTAAATGTTGTGAGTATGAAAAATTAAATAGGAGAGAGAATGAGTGGGAAGTGATGTAAGAAAGAGAATATTGTGAGTGTAAAAGTAAAGTAGGAGAGAGAATGAGTGGAGAGAATAGTGATTTAAGGTTTCCTTTTTGGGAAAGTGCCTTTTTAAATGGGACGCCCAAAAAAAAAATTTGTGGCTTTTGAGTTGGGACGGAGGGAGTATTTACTTTGCTATTGGATATTGGATATGCTAATACTTTTAGACATGAATCAAATTTGATTTTTATACTCACCATTTGAATTGTCTTTAACTTGAAAAAGAATATGATTTTGATATAAGTATGAGGGCATATGTGTAAATTATTGGGTTTCACCTCGAATAGACTTGAGTTGAGAGTAAGACGGATAATAGTATTGAATGTTAATGACATTCGACTATAGTCAATCAGTTGTAACATACTCCCTTCGTCCCAAGTTATATTTCACCATTTTGATGCAGCAAACAAATTAAGAAAATAATACATATATTTAAAAATAATGGGAGTGGGAGAAAAGTTGTGAGAGAGAAGAAATGAACGAATATGACGAGTGAAACTCATAATTTAAATGTGTAAGAAAGAAAAGTTAGTGAGTATAATAGAATATTAATAAATCTTTTTCATTTTAGAAAAGATGAACTTTTAAATAATTGGTGAAACTTAAGTTGAATTGGAGGAGGGAGTACATTATTATATCTTATTAAAATCAACAACGCTCTGATGTGTGGGTGAGGATTGTTGGACTTTTGGTATGGCTTCTCAAGAACTTAACTGAAAACTTGACAGAGAATTTAACGGAGATTGGAAAAATTAGGAGACAAGTCGAGTCTTGTATTGTATACAATCTCCGTAAGAGTTATTTGTCCTGCACAAGTGCTTACGGTTGAATAACAAAACTCTCGTAAGATAAAACGACTTTACAATTAGTTATAAGGAGCACTCCAATATAACTAATCTAACGAACAAGTGATTGTTTAGAACTTTGGACTTGAAGAAGGTATGCAACAAGATGCCAATGATTTTACTTGGTTACACTAACTCAAGAAGGGTAGGAAAGGCTAGAAAATCTGTATGTGTGTAATTGAAATTCGGAGGGAAACTATTTAAAGAAAGTTAAAGGGTTCATGACTTTTCCCACCAAAAGGCGCCAAAACTGTTCAGAATCAGCGTACGAGCGCGACCGCCCTGGCCTTGAGCGTGACCGCGCTAACCTGACGAGACCAGGCCAAAATTTACTGAAAATCAGCGCGGCCGCTCTAGGCTGGAGCGCGACCGCGCTGAAGCCCAGAAAAGTGCCTGTTGAAACAGTTGCGTTTGATCAATCAGTCCAAAAATATTTTGGCTAATCCAAATCAACTTTAACCCTTTATTTAACTTTCGTTAAGTTACAAAAAGCCTTTGTCATTAATTCTCATTCACCCTAAATGGTTTTGAGACATTAAATGAGTTTAATAATCTACAACAAATGTAGAATACATTTTGTAACAAGTCTCGTTAACGAATAACGAACTCCGTTAGAATCTTAGGTCCATGTTAAGTCAAACTTAACTTTCCGTTACCCATTTCCAACAATCCCCCACATGAATGACAATTAATGCATGAATGCAATTTCGTCCAAAGTTCCGGCGAATTATTATTACATTGGGATAGATAGCTTGTGGCCTTGAATCCTCCCTAGTGAAATATTATCGGATATACTAGCCATTTGGTAGTGAGTAGCTTTGAACCAGTGACTGTCGGATGTATACCAAGACAATAATACTCACATAATAATAGCTCTAACAATTGTTGTTCTCACGTTTTGTCCATTTCGACCCTGGACCGTATCTCATTCATAAGCGTTCATTTAGAGGCGACCAAATTACCTCTGGCTTATATAGGCGATTCTCACTATAAGGAGTATCATGCACTACTCCACCCGTATGTATAGAAATCATTAAAAGTTTTCTCAACTTATCCTAACCACTGCTGCATGTGCTTGTACTTGGATGTTCTGGGAATGAGTATTCAACATCTCCAGGTTAATAAACCGAGTTGTTGTTTCCAAGTAACTCTTCTTGAACTTATAACTTGGTTGTCTCATTGAAACAAGGGCCTGGGATCTCCATTTCTCAAGGTTGAGTATCCGCTATAAGTCCTTTTGTTGTGGGTTTTAAACCCATTCCCCTTAACAGTTTATACAGTTGATCTCGATTTATACCTTTGGTAAACGGATCCGCTAAGTTATCACATGACTTTACATAATCAATAGAGATAATGCCATTCTTGATCAACTGTCTAATGGTATTGTGTCTACGACGAATATGTCTAGACTTATCATTGTACATACTATTCTGTGCCCTTCCAATTGCTGATTGACTATCACAATGTATTAGTACAGCAGGCACATGTTTGCTTCAACAAGGAATATCCTCCAGGAAGTTCTTAAGCCATTCTGCTTCTTCCCCAGCTTTATCTAAAGCGATAAACTCAGACTCCATCGTGGATCTGGCTATACATGTCTGCTTGGAGGATTTCCATGACACTTTGCTCCTCCACCTATTGTGAATACATATCCACTCGTGGACTTAGAGTCTTTCGTGTCCGATATCCATTGGCATCACAAGATCCTTCTAATACTTTCTTTGGATATTTCTTGTAAAGTATCCCATGGTTTAATGTATAACTTAAATATCTTAGTACTCTCATTAGTGCTTTCCAATGATCAGTACTCGGATTACTTGTGAACCTACTTAATTTGCTCACTGAATATGCAATGTCTGGACGTGTACAATTCGTTAAGTACATCAGACTACCAATTATTCTTGCATATTCCAGTTGAGAAACTGGTTCTCCTTTGTTCTTGGCTAAATGTAGAGCCAAGTCTACATGTGTCTTAGCCGGAGGGTCATCAAAGACATTGAACTTCCGAAGAACATTCTCTAGGTAATGGGATTGTGAAAGAACTAATCCTTCAGATGTTTTAGAGATCTTTATCCCTAATATTACATAAGCTAATCCCATGTCTTTCATGTCAAAATTCTTCTTTAACATGCCTTTGGTATTCATGATCAAATCATGACTACTTCCCATTATGAGCATATCGTCTACATAAAGACAAATGATAACGAATGATTCGGATGTTCCTTTAAAGTAGACACATTTGTCACATTCGTTAATCTTGAATCCATTCGATAACATGGTTCTATCGAACTTCTCATGCCATTGTTTAGGTGCTTGTTTTAGTCCATACAAGGACTTTACGAGTTTACACACCTTTCTTTCTTTACCAGGAACTGCGAACCCTTCGGGTTGTTCCATGTAAATTTCTTCATCAAGTTCTCCATTTAGGAAAGCAGTCTTCACATCCATTTGGTGTATCTCAAGATTATGCACTGCTGCAATAGCTATGAGAACACGAATAGATGTGATCCTTGTGACAGGGGAGTATGTATCGAAGAAATCATATCCCTCTTTCTGTCTAAAGCCTTTGGCAACTAGCCTAGCTTTGTGCTTATCGATTGATCCATCCGCCTTATACTTTCTTTTAAGGATCCATTTACAACCTAATGGTTTGCAACCTGGAGGGAGATCAACTAATTCCCAAGTATTGTTGAGCATTATGGATTCTATTTCACTGTTAATAGCCTCTTTCCAGAATGAACTATCCGAACCGGATAAAGCTTTTTTAACAGTGGCTGGTTCGTTTTCTAACATGTAAGATAGAAAATCAGGGCCAAAAGACTTTTCCACTCTTGCCCTTTTGCTACGTCTCGGTTCTTCATCTTCTATTTGAGAAGGTCCGGTTGTAGACTCATATGTTCTCTTATTAGAACCTATATCTTTCCTGTCCTTAGCCGGAAAGATGTTTTCAAAGAATACCGCATTCCTTGATTCTATAGTAATTCCTACATGCATATCAGGAATGTCCGATTTGTGCACTATAAAACGATAGGCACTACTATTATTGGCATATCCAATAAAAACACAGTCAATGGTCTTTGGACCAATCTTGACTTGTTTCGGCTTCGATACTTCAACCTTGGCCAAACACCCCCACACTTTAAGGTATTTATAACATGGTCTACGATTATACCATAATTCATAGGGCGTTTTATCAATACCTTTCTTGGGTATTTTATTAAGAACATAATTAGAAGTGAGTATTGCTTCCCCCCACAAGTTTTCGGGTAAGCATGAACTTATTAAAAGCGCGTTCATCATCTCCTTGAGAGTACGGTTTTTGCGTTCAGCAACTCCATTAGATTGAGGGGTATATGGAGCCGTTGTTTGATGAATTATGCCGGATTCCCAACATAGCCCTTCAAACAGTGCTTCATATTCTCCACCTCTATCGCTTCTAATTTTCTTAATCTTCAAGTTAAGTTGATTTTCAACTTCTTTCTTATAAGTCTCAAAAGCCCCTAAGGCTTCATCTTTACTTCTTAAGAGATAAACATAGCAATACTTTGTGCAATCATCTATAAATGTAATGAAGTACTTTTTACCTCCTCGAGTTTGTACAAGTTTTAAATCACATATATCGGTGTGAATTAATTCAAGAGGAGTTGTGTTTCTTTCTATTGCATTAAATGGCGATTTCGTCATTTTTGCCTCAACACAAACTTTGCACCTATTAGTCGAGTCGGATTTAGTCATATGGATTAAATCTTGTTTCGCTAATTTCTTAATGGTGTCGAGGTTTACATGTCCTAATCTATCATGCCATAAATTAGAACTTTCTGACAAGTAAACATAAGAAATAACACTTTTATTCTTCGCACTATGGCGGACGATATTCATTACATTCATCTTGAAAAGGCCCTCCTCGAGGTAGCCCTTTCCAAGGAACAAACCATTCTTAGTTATTACAAATTTGTCAGATTCAAATACAAGTCTAAATTCGGCCTTACTAAGCAAAGCGCCGGAAACTAAATTTTTACGGATGTCTGGAACATGCAGCACATCCAACAAGGTTACTTCTTTTCCGGAAGTCATCTTCAATATCACGTTTCCAATACCTTGAACATCGGAGGTCGCTGAATTTCCCATGTAGAGCTTCCTTCCGGAGATGGGAGTATAGGAGGAGAAACTCTCCTTATTAGCACAAATGTGGCGGGTAGCACCGGTATCTATCCACCAAGCTTTTGGATTATCATCCAAGTTTGCAATGTTAGCCTCGAAGACCACCGCTGCAAAGTCTAGGTCCATGTGGTCAACATTATTCGCCTCTTTCTTCGGGAGACGACAGTCCTTTGCTAAGTGGCCCGATTTGCCACAATTATAGCAAGTTCCCTTGAACTTCTTAGTTGTAGGGCCCTTATTCTTTCCTTTCTTAGCATTCTCGGCATTTCCGAAATGCTTTCTCTTTGTGCCACTTGTACTAGCCTCAGCGAGATTGACCTTAGCCTCCATCTTGACCTTAGCATCCTTGGCCTTGTTGTTTCTATTGTTCTCTTCAATTTGAAGACGAACAACAATGTCTTCCAAGGAAATCTCCTTGCATTTATGCTTGAGATAGTTCTTGAAGTCCTTCCATGAAGGCGGCAACTTTTCAATGATTGATGCCACCTTGAATGGATCATTCTGTTAGTACCCGGTCCGAAAAAAGGTATTCCAAATATCTGGCCCGGTTAATTAATAAAAAAAACCCTAAAGAAACCCTAACCCTAAAAAGATTCATTAATTCTTCCGTCTTGCGCGCCGTCGCCGCGCTTGGAAAGGACGCCAGTTGGAAGAGCCGATCGGCCCTTTGCCCGTGCATTGGCCGATCGACCCTTTATTTTAGAGCCGATCGACCCTTCCATCCTAGAGCCGATCGACCCTTTAGAAGCCCGGCCAGTGTACCGAGGTATTATAAATAGGGGTGCCCGGCTCCCCATATTCTAAACAAAAATTCTCCGGGAGAAGCGAGCTACACTTGCTTTAACCCTCAGTTCTTCTTTTTCCTCTCGAATCGCCAAGATTCGACCCCCAAGTCTTGCTACAATTGGTAAGACTCTCTTTTTAATATTCTTGTTCTTTATTATTGTTTGCATGCTTAATATATTTTAATTGCTTTATCTCTTGCTTATGCCATATATGCTAGATTTAGGGTTGTTTTAATATATTTAATTGCTCATAGCCAAGGATGATCTAAGGTTTCGCCCAAAGAAACCCAATGGATCTAGGAACTATCTCTTTCCTTCCACCTTAGTTATAATTATCCCATGATCAACAATCCCCCAAGGATGAACGTTGATTAGTGCACCTTCCGAGGGCCTAACTCAAAGGTTCTAGGGTGTGATCATCAATTAATTCTTTCTCTCCCCTCCTCCTTATGCATGATCCCGTTTCTTCTATCTATTCCCGTAAACACCGCACACAACCAACACCCCACATGCTAGAAAGACCGATTCGTCGGGCAATAGGAGTGATAACGTTTCTTCTTCTGTTGTAACTTGACCCCCGAACCCAATTAACTGTTTAGCCTTTTTTCAAAGCTTTGGGCTATATCAAAGTGGCGTGGCGACTCTCAAAATTTAAATTAATATTTTTAATATGGTTTAAATCGAGTGTCACTAAATGAATATCCTATTTCGGTCCGACTTTATAATTATTTATTTCAAACTTCCGAATGCGCGTTGCATCGGGACGGGGTATTCACAGTGGCGACTCTGCTGGGGACTGTTTTGAAATCTTTTCAAACTAAGTGGGTCAGACTTTCGTTTTCATTTGTGGTGTTGTATTTTGCTTTCTTTTTATTTTCTTTACTCTTAAACTGTTGCATTGCATGCATGCATTTCATGTAAATAAAAAAAAATCTTTCTCTTTTTTCTTTAAAAAGAATTAGATGTTTTTACCTCACACTACCACTAGAGTCCGTGTCACACTGCACAGACATCCTTTTACCCTTCGGAGAAGCCAAAGTGCGGGAAGTGTGGTGATCATGTCTCCTCCCTTCCGAGTCTCACTTGGCCATCCACTCATCAGTGCGCTTCGGCTGCACGGTGGGAGCCTAAAACCTAACCCTTGCGTCACCCACTTTTCTAGGAATACACTCCATACGACCGGTTGGTTTGACTAGCTTTTTTGTATAGACAATTAATGGGGTCTTTACGTCAAGTCACCACGAACCAATGATAAGTCAAGATCTATCGAGAGATTAAGAGCACAAAAAATTGATTTCCTTTTAAAGGACGTGCTATGTGAGGACGAGTTATATATTGTTAAAAGATCTTGGCCTATCATTAGTTTGTAGTACTTTTCATAAAAATCACATTGACTGTCTATGCGAGAAGGTTAGTCGTTAGGATTCACCACTTTAGGATATCTAGTTAGTTGCGAAAAAGGGGTATCCCTTCCAACCTTTGTAGGACTAAAATGTACCAAGCTTTTGTAAATAAAATTTTTAAGCTAGTACACTGCATTGAGTCAACCCCTCTCCTAAAACCGAGTCTTTTCTGATACTTCCGCGAGCTAAGGTCGGGCCGCGTTCTTCATTCAACAATGACAACCTTGCCTCCCACTACTCCAAGCGCACTCTGCCTGCCTGCAACCGGCTCTACGCCGGTCACTTCAATGGAAGGTCCCGTCAATCCCGAGCTTCAATGACATTCCGCACCGCTCGCATGCCTACTTTGCCGATTTAACCATGAGGGTTGAGAAACTTGAAGAGCGAGAATCGCACTTTGAAGAACCATAATCAAGAGTGAAGGATCATTTTGTTGAGGAACTCAGTAAAAGGGGACACAAGGTTATCTTGATGGGGAATGAAGTAGTCGATGTTGAAGATGAAACTGTCAATGCTCCTAATCCCGCCCATCCCAATGCACCTACCTTCCCTCTACCCAACTATGTTCCAAGCAACTACAATAATGTTCCACCACACCGTCATGTATGGGAGCTCAAGCAAGTCCAAAGGACCCTATCAACCTCCCCGCCAACACACCCAAGAACCACTTTGCTAATCTACCCCCTCACTTTACCCTTCAATTATTCCGGCCACCATATCCCTACCTACTCCACCTCCCCTACCATTACTCAACCCCTGCCATGCGAACCCCAACATTGCTACGAGACCCGGCGTGTTAGCGTTGATTGAACAAGTGAAGGCATTGACCGAGCAAATGGGAAAGCAAGGTGTGTCCCCCATCAAGATGCTTAATCCGAGCAAAGTTGCACCCCTACCTCAAGATTTCAAGATGCCCAAGATGGCCATGTTTGGAGGAGTCACCTGCCCAAAAACACATTTAGACAGTTATACGTTGGCAATGAGGGCTAAAGATTGTACACCCGAGCAGATGGCGAGAATGTTCCATAGCACATTGGAAGGGGCCTGCTCTCCGTTGGTTTCGAAGTTGAATGAGGAGGAAAGGGACACGTGGGACAAGGTTAGTAGGGTGTTCTCGAAAAGTATCAAGCAAACATGGATTGGCAAGTGAATAGAGGCTGATTTGGAGCACACGCTTCAAAAGAATGGAGAGTCGATTTATGACTTCTACAAGCGGTGGAATGATAAGTTGAGCGAAATTCGGTATCCGCCCAAGGAGAATGAACGAAACATTTTTTACAAGTGCTTGTTGCCCGGACACAAGTTGGCAGTTGGTAATGGTTACTTTCCCAATCTTAGGGAAATGGTGGATTCGGGCGTACGTTATGAAAGTGGCATCACCGGGATCACTCCACCAAAGGACACTGGGGCTGTTAATAATTCATTTCGCTATAGAGCTCCCGCCAATACCGTAGCAAAGAAAGAGCCGATGGGGCAAGTAAATTATGTGCAAGGAGAAAGTTTGCTTTGGATGTTCAAGTGTAATGAGGGGGAATAACAATGTTCACCGCGATAGAGATGTGTTTGACGATTTTGGAATGCAGATGGGCAAGGTTTTGAAGTACTAGTAAAGAAGGGCTTGGTCAAGCCGCTTGAGAATTATGAACCGTTAAACCCAAGAGAAGACTTAGATGCTTCCAAATACTGCCACTACCACAAGTACAAGGGTCACACTACTGATTACTGCCTTCAGTTCAAGCGTTTGGTACAAGACTTGATTCGGCAAGGTAAGGTGGAGAAGCCGAAGTCTCCAAACGTTGTGGGGAATCCTCTCCCTAATAACAAGATCCACATGGTGGAAGGTAATTTTATCAGCCTGGTAGAGATGGAAGATGCTTTTGGCTAGAGTTTGTCGACGAGAAGATGTATTCTCGGTTTGTTGTCAGAAAGGGATTGTTCGTGCCGAAACTCTCCAAGTATGCTGGTTTTGCTTTGAAAAGGGCTGTGCAGAAGCTCATCATCGAAGGGAAGGTAGAAAATCCTAGTAAGATAGTTGGTAGTAATGTTGCTATGATAGAGAAAGACCTCACTGATCCGGTCAGTGTTGTGACGGAAAGTGAGGCGGTTGTGTCGGTTTGTAATTTGAGTTCAATTTATAAAGAATTTTCTTGTTATATCTTTGTCTTTTGAGGAAGCTGTCTAGAGAAGTTGCCTCGTTAAATGGTGATTATGTGGAAGAAAGTCCTAAACCTCTCTCGTTGGTGAAATTCACGCGAAGTATACGATATGGAGAAAAATGGGGTTAGTCTACTCACGAGGTCCGAAAAGTGTATCAACCGAGGAAGATAAAGGGGCAAAGAAGGTGTTTGGTCCCGAAAAGTAGTAAACCACGATAAAGAAGACCCTATCCTCACGCATTTGAAGCTAACTCAAGCCAATATATCCTTATGGTCCTTGCTAACGTCCTCATATGCCCGTAGGATGATGTTGGAACGAGAATCTTCTTTGCGACTTTGGTGCCGTCGATACAAAGCCGAGAAGATGTAACGCGAGATGATCGGCAACATACACTTTGGGAATATCATTACATTTTCGAGTTGGACATGCTTGGGAGTTTGGATCGGATCATAATGAACCACTACACATCACTATTGAAGTCAACGGAAAGAGGTTGCCACGTATTTTTATAGACAACGGTTACTGCGGTGAACATCTTGCCTTCCGGGATGATGGACGTCCTTGATCTAAGTCCCACAGATTTGAGACCTTGAGTTCATTCCGTGCGAGGATACGATTCTACTAGCCGGTCGGTGTTGGGAATAATCGGTTGCCCCTTACTTGCGGGACCACTACTATGATTCTTGAGTTTCAAGTCATAGACATACCTTCCACCTTCACCATGCTTCTTTGGGTAGGCCATGGTTGCATCAAATGAATGGAGTCCCTTCCTCATTGCATCAATGTGTGAAATTCCGATCGGGCGATCAAGTGACGAGTCATTTACGGCGACACAGTAACATCTCAAGGAACAAGCCTTTGGGGAAAGCCGGTCCTACAATTCGGCACGAAGAGGGTAGTTCTATGTTCGGCGGTTTTCGGCTAATAGCACAAGCACAAGTTTGCGCGGTAGATCTCACAAAGACATCGAGACGGAGTACGGCCGGCTATAAGAATGATGAGAAACATGGGATTTGTACCGGGGCCGGGGCTTGGCGAGGCATCTCCAAGGACCCACGAAAATAGTGGAGGCTATTGATCATCGCAACCACCAAGGTTTGGGCTACGTCCTTACTCCCGAAGATAAAGCCGAGATGGAAAGAATTGAATACATCAAAAGGGTGAAGGCGCCCTACCAACGGCGAGAGATGAGGCCATACCGCCTTTCCCTCAATAGTTATTTTGTCAAGGAGGGCGAAGAATTCTCTTGCATGGAGTTTAGTGAGCCGTGGTTTTGATCATACGGGCGAGGCTGCGAAGGGTTTCGAAATTTTCGGGGATACGAAGTTGATAGGTCGAAGGCGAAGACGGTTCTCATGGATCCACGTCGAGAAGAGAGGCAAGGTTGTCACGATCCGAGCCGTGCGTCATCAAGACCGAAGATGGGTTGGCCGATCAGCTAGGGCGGTATCTTTGGATGAGCCGATGGTTGAAAACATTGCGGTTTCGGAGGATGCGAAGAATGGGATGGTCGAGAACATGTTGCGGCATTTGGGGAATCTGAATATAGAAGACGATATGGTTGCGATCATTGGGCGAGAAATGGCGGATGATACGGATCCAAGGACGTTGGTGACACCCATGGTTGGAAAGGCTGAAGAATTGGTGCGTATTTGGCGGACCCGTAGCCACGAAGGAATACATGGTTGAAGAGGCGGGGTGATGCCTCCTCTGTCGAGTCTCCCCCGATTCCCCCAAGTCCTCTGTTTCTTCGAGTCATACATTTTGTTTGAGTCGATGTGTTTTCTTTTGAGTTTGAGTCGTCTTCCAAGTCTCGATGACCTCACGTCGAAGACTATGAGTTAGTTGCAAATGTTGTTTTCCCTTTCGCTATGAATGAAAATCTAGATCTTTCTGAGTATCCCCTCATAGCCAATCTTCTTAATGATAAATTAACTAAAAATAATGCTCAACTTAATCAAATTAACTTAGTTAATAATGACTCATTAGAAGAAGCGGACACACTAAACAATGAAAACATAAAAGAAAATTCTAAGCAAGTTATCAATCAAAAGGAAGGTCGGGCCCAAGCTGCCGAGGAGGTGTTATCATGTATTAATTTGGGAACGGAAGAAGAGCCGAGGGAGACACAGATTGGGAGCTTCTTCGAAGGGACTGAAAGGGAAGCGTTGATTGAGCTGCTTAAGGAGTATTCGGATGTGTTCGCATGGTCATACAAGGATATGCCGGGGCTGGATAACTCGATAGTGGAGCACAGAATACCGCTAACACCAGACGCCAAGCCTGTCAAACAGAAATTGCGCCGCATTAAGCCAGAATGGTCTCTGCAAGTTAAAGAAGAGATAGAGAAACTCCTCCGAGTGGGCTTTATCAGAGTTATTGAGTATCCGACGTGGCTATCTAATATTGTGACGGTCAGTAAATCGAATGGCAAGGTTAGAGTTTGTGTTGACTTCCGTGATCTCAACAAGGCTAGCCCGAAGGACGACTTCCCGCTGCCCAATATCGATATGCTAGTAGACGCCACTGCTAACTACGAGGTCAAGTCTTTTGTAGATGGTTTCGCAGGATATAATCAGATCAAGATGGCAGAAGCGGACCAAGAGAAGACGGCTTTCACTACACCATGGGGAACGTCTTTGTTACCTTTGTAATGCCATTCGGATTGAAAAATGCAGGGGCTACATACCAGAGAGCGGTCACAGCATTATTCCATGACATGATCCATAAGGAGATTGAGGTGTATGTCGACGATATGATCATTCATTCCAAGGGGTCAGACGGCCAGCACTTCATTGATTTAAGGAAGTTCTTCGATAGACTGCGAGAGCACGCAATGCGTTTGAATCCGGCCAAGTGTACATTTGGGGTTATTCGAGGAAAGGTCCTGGGCTACATGGTCACCGAACGAGGGATTGAGGCAGACCCAAGAAAAATTCAAGCCATCATGGAGATGAAGCCACCACGCACAGAAAAGGAAGTCAAGGGATTCATGGGACGGTTACAGTACATCAGCCGCTTCATTAATCAATTAACTACCATGTGTGAGCCGATTTTCAGACTGATGAAGAAGACCGCAAGTATAGATTGGGACTGGAAGTGTCAAGAAGCCTTTGAGGAAATCAAGAGATACTTGGTCAATCCCCCTATCCTTCGCCCCCCACATTCGGAGAAACCATTGCTATTGTACCTAACGATGGCCGATACGGCCGTTGGGGCTATCTTTGGCACAAGAAGCCAAGGACTCTCGGGTGGAGAACGCCGTTTATTTTGTTAGTCGAAAGTTGCAAGGGAGTGAGCTAAACTACTCAGCATTGGAAAAGACCTGCACCGGGCTAGTTTGGGTGGTTAATAAGCTCAAGCATTACTTGTCAGCGCATCCGATTCTGCTAGTGTCGAAGATGGATCCAATTAAGTATTTGTTTGACAAACCTTCTCTGTCCATGAGATTAGCCAAGTGGTCGGTATTTGCAGGGAATTCGATATCACCTATGTGCCGAGAAAAGCAGTTAAAGGGAGAGCCATGGCGGATCATTTAGCAGAATTTCCAAGTACAGAAGAACAGGGGCTTGAACCGGAATTTCCAGACGAGGGAATTTTTAACATTGATACGGAAGAGAGATGGCAACTATTCTTTGATGGGGCCGCGAACAAGAGAGGCAGCGGAGTAGGAATCCTTTTGGTCGATCCCAAAGATGAGCACACCCCCATCGCCATCAAGTGAATTTTACAACCACCAATAACGCGGTGAATACGAGGCATGCATAGCCGGTTTAGAAGCAGCCTTGGAGCGTAATGTGAAGGAGTTGGAGGTATATGGAGACTCAGCTTTAATTATCAATCAGACGTCTAAGAAGTGGAAGACTGTTGACCCCTACTTGCAACAGTATCAGACTCATATGGAAGAGCTAGTCAAGCAATTTAAGGAAGTGACATTCCATTATCTACCCAGAGATAGAAATAGATTTGCCGACGCTTTAGCTACACTGGCTTCTTTGGTCGAGATCCCTCACGGAATGTCTGTAAAACCGTTCAGAGTTGGCCGAAGAGAGAACCCCGCTTCTTGCGCTACGAAGCCCTGCTGCGAGATTCAAGCTGACATCGAGGAGAATAAGGATCCGTGGTACGCACAGATTTATGAGTATCTCAAGAAGGGTGATGTGTCTTTTCTAGGAGATGTGAAAGCCAAAAGTTTGCAGGCATTGAAGCGATTGGCCGGACAGTTTGTTCTACTAGATGATATGTTGTACAAAAGACACTACGATGGTCTCCTGTTACTCTGTGTAGACGCGAAACGAGCAGAAGTGATCATGGAAGAAGTACACGACGGTTTGTGCGGTCCACACATGAATGCTAGAATGTTGAGACAGAAAATCACACGGTTGGGTTATTATTGGGTCACTATAGAAGCCGACTGCATCCAGTTTGTGCGGAAATGTCCCAAATGCCAAATGTGTTCCAATTTGAACCATGTACCCCCTCACGAGTTGTATAGCATGGTAACCCCTTGGCCATTTGCGACATGGGGGATTGATGTGATTGGCAAGATTACACCGCCGGGAAGCAATGGGCATTGTTTTGTATTAGTAGCTGTAGATTACTTCACCAAGTGGATCGAGGCAAAATCTTACAAGGTGTTGACTTCCAAAAAGGTGGCGCAGTTCATTAAAGAGGACATCATGTGCAGATATGGAGTACCAAATGAGATTATCTCGGACAACGGGTCCCACTTCGGCGGAGATTGTGACGGTGCGCGAGTTCAAGATCACCCGGCACAAGTCTTCCCCTTATAGGCCTCAGACCAACGGAGCAGTCGAGGCAGCTAATAAAACGATTGAGCAGATAATCAGAAAGACAGCAATTCGAGGTAGGGACTGGCCCGAGAAACTACCATTGGCACTTTGGGGATATAGAACTTCCGTTCGTACAGCTACAGGCGAAACTCCTTTTGCTCTGACATATGGGATGGAGGCAGTACTCCCGGTTGAGTTGGAAGTCCCGTCTTTGAGAATTTTATTAGAGAATCAAGTAGCAGAAGTTGAATGGCTCCGTAGTCGATATGATCAGTTGGCCACACTTGACGAGCGCAGACTCAAAGCCATGGAACACATCCGAGCCTATCAGAGACGGACAGCAAGGGCTTTCAACAAAAAGGTGCAGCCCTTAGACATTAAGGAAGGAGATTTGGTTTTGAAGCAGCAACTTCCCAACAAGTTCAATCCTCTAGGGAAGTGGGCCCCTACATGGACCGGCCCGTATGTGATCAAGAAGATATTTTCGGGTGGAGCAGTTAAGATGGCAGATTTGGATGGCAACGAATTCAAGGAGCCCACCAACCTCAGCAAGCTCAGACGCTACTATGATTAAGCTCTTCCTCCCCCTCTAAATAAAAATAAAAAAAAAAAAAAAAAAAAAAAAAAAAAAAAAAGAAGCCCGCTAGATTGAAAACCCGCAAAGGGCGGTCTAGCAACAAAAGAAAGGGTGCGTTCAAAGCTCGCTAGATTGAAAACCCGTAAAGGGCGGTCTAGGCAAAAGTTAGAGCAAAAATAAAATAAAAATTGTCCCGCTTCTATCTTCCCTTTCTAAAAACAGTAGCTTGATGAAAATGAACTACGACGACCTGAGCCCCTTGGTTCTCATTGTAAAAGGGGAACGTAGGCAGCCTTAATCGGCGCGGTCCAAAAAATAAATAAACATTCAATTTGTTTTTACTAAAGCAATAAACTTTTTTTCATTCCCACAATCAATGCATGATTACACTTATTTGATGAGTCTAAGCCCGACTATACTAATGACTAAATAACTTGCAAAGAAATTAAAAAAATTAAAAGACAAAATAAATAACTAATGTGTCTGCATATGACTGTGGGTGGATACTCGGACATATAAGGTCTACTCCTTGGCACTAGGCCCCTCGTCTCCGTCCTTCTTCTTCTTGACAGCTCGTCGAGTCGGTTTCTTCTTATCTTCTCTCTTAAAATAAGGCAAATACTTCTTCTTCAATGGGGGAACCTCCTCGATCGCCTTACCCTTCAACTTCCGCTCCATCCTCTTGGGAGGATTCTCCTCCGCTGTGTCTAGAGAAATCCCCAAAGCCTCCTTGTCTCTGAGAAAACGGCTCGAAGATATGTTAGGAACCAATCTCCGTCTCAAGTCATACAAAGTCTCCCTCATCGGTCCCAAGTTTTCTTCATACCATGTCAGATAAGCATGCGACAAATGAGTGCTAAGGGTCCGCTGCGCAAGATAGACTCGTGGCATCCCATGAGAACTCCATAAGCTTACCATCAAAACTGAAACACCAACGTCCATTGGAAGGACTTTGGCAGAATCATCAAACTCAGAAGTACCCCAAGTTGGAGGACGGACTTGCTCCATACCATACTGCCGAAGTACCCGCTCTGCATAATAAAAGGTGGTGGTCTCGAAAGCTGGTACACGGATCAGGCATTGCCCAAGCTGAAGGCTCCGAATGAAAGAAAGGCCCCAATGCTGTACACGCCAATGAATCCTATCAGTATCCACCTCCGCCAAATACATCTTCCACTCCCGTTCTGACAAGTTGGAAAGCGGATCGATCTTCCTCCTACAACCATGAAACCAAGGCCTAACACTCGAAGGGGGAATCTCTAGAACAAAAAGTCGATCCTCGAGCCACGTGGTCAGTAACTTGGCGCTGCCCCTAGTCATAAGCGGAGCACCCCTAGCTATCTGAGATATACCATGAAGAGTCTCGCCCAAGAGAACCGGAATGATGCTCCTCCCCGAACGGGCACACGATCTACCATATCCAAGCATCCACCGGTAGCTACACCCACATAAGGAGAAAACGGAACCTTGGAAAATAAGCGAGAGGGCCGGGCAATCCAAGGCAAAATCTGAGTCGAAATCATCACCATGGGCAAATCTCCCGGCAAATCACGAGATATCTATGTCTACACCTTCAACCAAACCTCTAGCCACAGCTGTAGGCAGGTGCAGAAATTTGGCCACCCTTGTCACCAACGGAACTCTATCCTGTGGAACCGCTATCAAACTAACATCATCCCCTCCACACAAAGCAAGAAAATCCTCGTAGGTGGGTGTAATCTCGTTGTAAGAGAAGTTGAAAACATGATTGGATTCATCCCAAAAAGCAGCGGCAGCATGTAAAAGATTCCAATTGGGATGCATGGGCAAAAGGGACCAAACACACTTCACCCCAAAGCGTTTATCAAAAGCGTGGCGAGCGAGCGAGTACCTTGGATACCCAAACGGTCAAATCACTCTCAAAATTGTTTTGTTTTTCTATCAAGACGGAGGGATGAGAATTCATGGCTGTCCTGAACAAAAGAAAAAGCAACAGCAAGAAAGGGGCAGAACAGTACGAAAGAAGAGAGAAAATTATGTCTTATGTTGGCTGACAAAGGGAATTATTTATAGGTTTTGGGTGTCAAAATCCGGGCAGGAAAAGGACAGTAAGGGAATCCGTGCAGGGATTGGAGGGCCGATCGGCCCCTTCCAGGAAGACCAACCGCCGCCTTTATAGTGAAAGGCCGATCGGACCTTAAATATTGGGCCGATCGGACCTTTAATTTTGGGCCGATCGACCCTTTAATTCTCCAACTTCAAAAAAAGCTGCTGCAGCGAGTTCAAGGCCCCACCTTTAGTTCTTTTATTTTATTTCTTTATTACTATTATTTTCTTTTTTCAATTTTCACTTTACTTTATTTCATTTTATTTTGTCCTCATTTCGTCCAATGCAGTGTACAAAAATAGATAAAGTCCAAAAATAGAAATGTACATAAATGGAAAAGATTAACTTTTATATTTAATCCATAAACTAGTACATAGATCAGATGCATACAGTGAGTCAGCATAAAATCTAGAGTCTGCTCCTACTTTTTCCTAACAGGTACTACATAAAAAATATAAAAGCCCTAATGACCCCTACGGGAAGTCGAGGCACGGCCGCGAGAAAATCCGGATGTCGAGCTACCCTCACCCTGGAATCGCTGTCTCCCCTGTGCCGGGTCCACATCTACCGATCTCCGAGATTGGCAAGAAAGCGCCGCCACAGCACTCCTCAACAGACGGGTCAGTACATTACTGTGCCTCACTGACCGCACATAAGACTCCCGAGTGACCTGAAAAATCAAAGGGCGAGAGTTACATCACAGCTAAAGTATAAAGTATCAGTATATAAAGAGGAAAGGTAAAAGGCATACCCCGCCGGCGCCAGGGAGGAAGATGATCACCCCAACCTCGTCGGCCTGCTGTGGGTGTCAAGTCTACTCGCACCTCCCCGTCGGCCATTGTGCACATAGAAGTGGTCGGGAAAGGGAGGCATATCTACTATCTCGGGGAGGTGGAGCGGCCATACTCGGGAATAACCGGATCCTGCTCCCCCATACAGCCCGGCTGAGCCTCCGCAGCGGCCGTCGCACCACTGTGGTGATCTCGGATAAAGAGCTACGAAATCTACGTATGGCATGTCAAGGCGGAAGTGATGAGCAGGGACCCCATATAGATACTCCATCCTCCTCGGCAGCCGGTCCGGATACCACATATTCTTGGGAGGATGCTGTGGCGCATAAAGAGGAGCCCAAGAATGATCTTTGTCTCGACACTCGCTCGCCCGGATACATCTCGTCGGCAAGCAATCCAACCGGCGGTCGGCGGGAAGCGGTAACGTCTCGAACGGCACCCGCGGCCTCGAAGCCTCGGGGTCCAAGGGAAAAGTAAAAGCTCGGAGTCTCACGGGACCATCAAACACGGCCCTCAAATCGGATTCCCGGCTGTCTTCGGATATCCCTCAACCCGGTTCTCCTTCCTCCGGTACCGCGGGACGGGCACATCCCGAGTACGATCCCGTAGGGTGAGCGGCGCAATACCGAAGATCTCATAAACCCAAGCCTACAAAAGACAGAAAAGCAGACAGTTACAAAAGACGGAAAGACAAGTAACAAGTAAGAGGTAGTGAAAATAACAAGAGTTAGCGTACCTCCAGCACAAAGTGGAAAGCATCGAAAGAAGAGGTGTTGGACCTCGAAACAGTGTCGAGGCCCGGTGCGGCTCGGCCAAGCCGGCCCCACCCCAAGAAATATGCCGCACTAAGTCCAAGTCGGACAAGGCGCCCAATAAAGAGAATCGGCACACCGGGCCCGAGTTGGGAAAGAGAGCCACTGATAAACCATACCAGAGGAATCCCCGGACAAGTGCGTCCGTCCCATACTGACCGACCCTGTATCGATCGATGGCAGTCTCCACAAGCCTGTACAGCTTCCCTGCGTCAACACCGAAATTCCTGCTAGGGCCGACGCTAGCACCGAACAGTGAATCGACGAGCCTTGTCGGAATGTAAAGACTCGTCGAGAGGCAATACTACATCCGTAAACCTCGGCCGGTGAGGACTGACCAGAAGTCGATAGGAGTGATCGTAGCCTCACCCCAACTCAGATGGAAGGTATGTGTCGTGTCCCACCAGAACTCGCGACACACCTTCACCACCGCATTACACTTCCGGGTCTGACCCATCAGTGCAACCATATCAAAAAAAGGGCCCAACCCCAAGTTCCACACCATCTCGCGAGGACCACCCTCACCGGCTGGCAAAAGCGCCCACAGCTCACCAACCGCCTTAAGGGAACTACGTCCCTTCATCTTCTTCATCTGCAGGTAAACACAGCACAGGTATGTGTCATTACTCGCATTTTAAATAAAAATACTTTGCACATGTATTCAATTATTATGTTAAATAAATTATACCTTCATCCCGACGCGGGATCGGAGACCAGTGGACCCATGAAAATTCAGGCCCGCATAAAAGTCCGCCTGGTTGTGCAATAAAAAGAACAGCCTCGAGGGCCGATAGTTACGCGAAGCTCGCCGCCTCCTAGCCTCGGCATTCCCGCCGGCGTCACTCCGATCACTATCCCCGGCATCAACATCCACCTCCTCTTCATCATCATCACCACCACCATTCCCGCCATCACCACCACCATTCCCGCCATCACCACCATGGCCGCCACCACCGTTGCCGCCATAACCGCCGCCATCACCACCATAGGCCGCCGCCGCCACCCACCATAACCGCCACCACTGCCGCCATGGCTGCCACCTCCATAACCTCCATAGCCACCACCAAAACCACCACCCATACCACCAAAATCACCCCTAAAACTGCCAGAACCGTGGCTTCCCCCGGCACCATGGCCACTAGCCTCTACTCCTCCACCATAACCATGAAGATCACCCATGCCGCCGGTGTATGAACCCAATGACTGATAATCCGGGCAATTCATCATGGAAATCACATCATCAACCCAATCTGGAGGATTCATGGCAAGATTGGCACAAAAGAGAGCAACAAATCAAGATTTTCCGGCAAAAACCTTCAAGAAACTCGACGGGAAGAAGAAATCCAGAGAAGAAGAAGAAGGTGTGTTGGAGAAGAAGAGTTCGTGACTCTTAAGGCCGATCGGCCGCTTTTTTAGCCAATGGGAGTCAAGGGCCGATCGGCCCTCCCATTTTGTGTTTCTTCCGCCAGATCGAACGGCCAGGATTCCTCCTGGCGACCCCGATCCTCGTCAAAGCGTCCTCAGCCAATCAGAGCATAGGGCCGATCGGCCCTTCAGTCCCTAGGCCTGACGCGTGTCTCCTCGGTCAGAGTGAGTTGACCGGGTATTTATTACCCCTCTTTTAAAAAAAAAGTCTTTCCCCTTTTCAAAAAATTCCCCCCATTTTACAAAACACAACCGTTTTTTAAAAAAAAAATCCCTTTTTAAAATAAAACCTTTTTTTTATTTTATTTCATAAATTCCAAATTTTATTTCACAAATGCTTAGTTTTTTCTCACACAGTTTTTCCACAGAAATGTCAAGACTACACTGCTTGAATTTCCTTTCCACATTTTTTCAAAAAAAGAAATGTCAAGACTACACTGCTTGAATTTCCTTTCCACATTTTTTCAAAAAAAGAAATGTCAAGACTACACGCTTGAATTTCCTTTCCACATTTTTTCAAAAAAGAAATGTCAAGACTACACTTGAATTTCCTTTCCACATTTTTTCAAAAAAAGAAATGTCAAGACTACACTGCTTGAATTTCCTTTCCACATTTTTTCAAAAAAAGAAATGTCAAGACTACACTGCTTGAATTTCCTTTCCACATTTTTTCAAAAAAAGAAATGTCAAGACTACACTGCTTGAATTTCCTTTCCACATTTTTTCAAAAAAAAGAAATGTCAAGACTACACTGCTTGAATTTCCTTTCCACATATTTTCTCTCGGAAAAATCAAGACTACACTTCTTGAATTTCTTTTTTGAACTACGACTTGGCTTGATTCCTTTTGGGATACGTAGGTAGCCCGACGTGGGTCCAGCCGCTTGACCTACCTGGTCATCTTTTTTGCGACTCAGATCGAGTCCAATCCCTTGCATCCGCAAGATCACTTTCCTTACCTCCTGAAATCCCTTTTTTCAGGACGGATCCTTTCTTTTATCGTCGACCCCACTTGTCTTACAAGAAGCGTCGCCGAGGGGCTACTGTTAGTACCCGGTCCGAAAAAAGGTATTCCAAATATCTGGCCCGGTTAATTAATAAAAAAAACCCTAAAGAAACCCTAACCCTAAAAAGATTCATTAATTCTTCATCTTTGCCGCCGTCATTTGTCGGCTTGGAAAGGACGCCAGTTGGAAGAGCCGATCGGCCCTTTGCCCGTGCATTGGCCGATCGACCCTTTATTTTAGAGCCGATCGACCCTTCCATCCTAGAGCCGATCGACCCTTTAGAAGCCCAGCCCAGGTACCGAGGTATTATAAATAGGGGTGCCCGGCTCCCCATATTCTAAACAAAAATTCTCCGGGAGAAGCGAGCTACACTTGCTTTAACCCTCAGTTCTTCTTTTTCCTCTCGAATCGCCAAGATTCGACCCCCAAGTCTTGCTACAATTGGTAAGACTCTCTTTTTAATATTCTTGTTCTTTATTATTGTTTGCATGCTTAATATATTTTAATTGCTTTATCTCTTGCTTATGCCATATATGCTAGATTTAGGGTTGTTTTAATATATTTAATTGCTCATAGCCAAGGATGATCTAAAGTTTCGCCCAAAGAAACCCAATGGATCTAGGAACTATCTCTTTCCTTCCACCTTAGTTATAATTATCCCATGATCAACAATCCCCCAAGGATGAACGTTGATTAGTGCACCTTCCGAGGGCCTAACTCAAAGGTTCTAGGGTGTGATCATCAATTAATTCTTTCTCTCCCCTCCTCCTTATGCATGATCCCGTTTCTTCTATCTATTCCCGTAAACACCGCACACAACCAACACCCCACATGCTAGAAAGACCGATTCGTCGGGCAATAGGAGTGATAACGTTTCTTCTTCTGTTGTAACTTGACCCCCGAACCCAATTAACTGTTTAGCCTTTTTTCAAAGCTTTGGGCTATATCAAAGTGGCGTGGCGACTCTCAAAATTTAAATTAATATTTTTAATATGGTTTAAATCGAGTGTCACTAAATGAATATCCTATTTCGGTCCGACTTTATAATTATTTATTTCAAACTTCCGAATGCGCGTTGCATCGGGACGGGGTATTCACACATTCATGATCATCCCCTCGGCATCAAGCCCATGTAGAATGAGTTGGAACTCATCCACTTGAGTTGTTACCGATTTGGAATCGACCATCATGAAGTCAAGATACTTACCAACGACAAATTTCTTTGACCCGGCGTCTTCGATCTTGTACTTCCTTTCCAAGGTGTCCCACAATGCCTTGGCTATCTCGACGTTACTATACACATTGTAGAGTGCATCGTCGAGTCCGTTTAGGATGTAATTCTTACACAAAAATTACCATGAGCCCAAGCCTCCTTGGCCATAAGCCTTTGAGGGTCGGGATCACCATTTGCCACCGCTGGAGGATCTTCCTTTAAGAAGCGGTGCAAGCTTAGGGTGGTCAAGTAGAATAGCATCTTTTGTTGCCATCTCTTGAAATCCACACCAGTGAACTTCGGGTGTTTCTCACCATGACCCGGGTGATGCGGTTGTGATGAATGTGTATCCGAAAATTTTCCCATTTTTGTTTGAAAAAATCAACGAAACGGAGTCGCCACGCCATTTTAATTTTGAGGGCCAAAACTTTGAAAAAAACCCGAGATCAGAGATTTAGGTTCGGAGGTCATGTTACGCGTCGGGAAGGACGTTAGTGTGCACCCGACGCGCCTCGTAAAACGAGTCTTCCAAGCTGAAAATCATTTGTGTGTGTGTGTGTGTGTGTGTGTGTGTATTGGCCAAAATACTTTGAAACTCAGAAAAGTAAAAATTGGGATATCTTTTTAAGACTTTAAACTGATCCCATGATTTTTTGGAAGATTTTTGGATTGAGATTTGGTACTCAAAAGACCTTTTGAAGTTGAGAGCCATTTCTGCCAGAATGAAAAAGGCAGTGGACCTTTGATTTTGAAATGTATTCAAGGGTCTTAAAACTTCATAATCTGAATAAACTCAGAGAATGAAAGTTGTTCTAGACACCTAATATAAGGTTTGTGCGAAGGAATTTTCCATTTTGGAGAATATTTGAGGGGTCAAAACCTTCTGGAAACCTCAGATATGAGATCTGGATTCCCAGAAGCTGATGAACTAGCCTCTGAAAGAAAATTTGAAAAGAGGAGTTTTACTCACCCAAAAAATAAAGTAAAAATATTTCTGGAAATCTCTGGATGTTGGCTACAAAAAGTGTTTTATAGTCAACACCAAATTACAAGTTCATCTGTGTCTAAAAATTAAGACAATGGACTGAGGTCTGGGAAAATTGCTACTGGACAGCAACTTCTCAAGAAAGAAAATATGATTTAAAGGGGGGTTTTGCATCCATGCTTGTCCCCATTTCCCTAGGTTTTTGTTAGTGATCACTAGACATTTTAGTGGTGAATCAACTATACCAAACCATCCTTGGGGTACATTAGGACTAAGCATTTCATTTGCTTGGGAAGGGGATTTTTATCCTTTGAAAATGAGATTTTATGCTTGAAAATGGTTTTTAGGGTTTTGAAAATGAGTTTTCTTTGCAAGAAAGTAAGAGAACTTGAAAATAATGTTGATCTTTGTAGAAGATCATCCATGGAGATGGTCTTCCATGGTGATCTTCTTAGATCTAGAGCAAGAAGATGAAAGAACTACATTTTGTAGTTTGCAAATGCATGCATGGTTGAGATTTAGGGTTAGGAGAAGGAGGGTTTACCAATCTTCCTTGTGTTCTTGAGTGTTTGGCTTGAGTGTATGAGTGTTTAGGGCTTTAATATGAGAGTGAGTGGATGAGTATGAGTTGGGAAAGATTGGAGAGAAAAAGGTGACAATTCTTGAAGAATTCTCACTGTTTTCTCTCTATATTTCGCCAGAGGTTCGGTGCAAAATGTGTTGTTCCTTTTTATTTTTGTGACTGGAGGGCTCAATTTATAGCCCTCTGGAAATTGCAAACTCATCCGCGCGGACAAGTCCCCTCAGCGTGCACTGTTCATTAAATGCAGCTCCAGCTTTGGACAAGGGGAATATTTCTTTTCAAAATTTAAATTGACCAGCCAGATTATGTTTCCAGCATTTCTATTTGTGGTTTTATTCTTTTGTTTTTCTTTTTTAAGATTCTTTTTAAGGTTTAACCTTAAATAACAATGCCCATTTTACCCTCACTTTGTTAGAAAAGTTAGGATTGTTAGGAATTGTTAGAAATGTTATAACTTTCGTTAATTTTCTAACGAAAATTCTAACAAGCTCAAATTGGAGCACTTACAGTAGCCCCTCGGCGACGGCGCTTTCGAAGGAAGCGGGGTCGTCGATAAGAGTAAGGCTCCATATTTGGCAGGATGATCGAGTGATCGGGTGGCTGAACCTAGCGATAGGCTACCTACGTATCCCGAATGGGAATCAAGCCAGTCGTAGTTCGGGTCTTTGACCCTGGAGATGATGTCGTTTTAGGTGCCTCGAACCTGATGAGCGAGTTTCTGCAGTCGGTTGCTGGAAAGAAACTCTGCTAGGGATGACCATTTTCGGTCTGATGGCTATCCGCTCTGCTGGGGATAGGAGTGACCATTTTCGATCTCTGCTGGGGATGATTGCGATTTATCGCTTTCCTAGTGATAGTGTCTTAGGTGCCTCAAACCTTGGAGATGGCGTTTTAGGTGCCTCGAACCTTGGAGATGGCGTTTTAGGTGCCTCGAACCTTGATGATGATGGCTTTTTAGGTGCCTCGAACCTTGATGATGATGGCTTTTTAGGTGCCTCGGTCCTTAATGATGATGGCTTTTTAGGCGCCTCAGACCTTAATTTGGAATGGCCTTTTGGTGGACTTCGTCTGCTGCCGAAGGAGAGGGTGACCGTTTTGGTCGAGGGGCTGGACCTAATGATAGGCTACCTACGTATCCCTAGTGGGAATCAAGCCCTTTCGTAGTTCGAGATCTTCTCGAGATTTCGTTGGCTTTTGGGACTCCGTTGACTTTGCCGAGGATTTCGTTAGCCTTTGCTGGGGAAAATCAGACGTATTCGTCTGGGGAATTGGTCTTACGTTTGACTGCCGTTTGATTTTGATGAAAGATACGGGATCCGTTATCTTTCTGGCACTCGGTCTTACGCCGAAATGATTTTGATGAAAGATACGGGATCTCGTTATCTTTTTCGGCACTCGGTCTTACATTTGATCACGGGATGATTTTGATGAAAGATACGGATCTCGTTATCTTTCTCGGGGGCACTCGGCCTTACGTTTGACTCGCCGGGAAGATTTTGATGAAAGATACGGGATCTCGTTATCTTTCTCGGGAAGATCGGTCTTACGTTCGATCGCCGGGAAATGATTTTGATGAAAGATACGGGATCTCGTTATCTTTCTCGAGGCACTCGGTCTTACGTTTGACTCGTCGGGGTAATTTTGATGAAAGATACTGATCTCGTTATCTTTCTCGGGTCACTCGGTCTTACGTTTGATCACGGGAAATGATTTTGATGAAAGATACGGATCTCGTTATCTTTCTCGGCACTCGGTCTTACGTTTGACCGCCGGGAAGATTTTGATGAAAGATACGGATCCGTTATCTTTCTCGGGGCACTCGGCTTACGTTTGATCGCCTGGGAAGATTTTGATGAAAGATACGGGATCCGTTATCTTTCTCGAGGTCACTCGGCCTTACGTTTGATCGCCGGGTAATTTTGATGAAAGATACGGGATCTCGTTATCTTTCTCGGGGCACTCGGTCTTACGTTTGACCGCCGGAATGATTTTGATGAAACATACGGGATCCGTTATCTTTCTCGGGGCACTCGGTCTTACGCTTTGATCGCCGGGGTAATTTTGATGAAAGATACGGATCTCGTTATCTTTCTCGGGCACTCGGTCTTACGTTTGATCTACGGGGTAATTTTGATGAAAGATACGGGATCTCGTTATCTTTCTCGGGGCACTCGGCCTTACGTTTGACTCCGCCTAGAAGGATTTTTGATGAAAGATACTGGATCTCGTTATCTTTCCGGGGCACTCGGTCTTACGCTTTGACCGCCGGGGTGATTTTCTTGACAAGGGGCTGACTTTGGTTATCTTTGGTTAACTCTGTCAAGTTGGGGACTGAATTGCAGAGTCCTGGAATTTTAAGGGGCAAAAGGGTCATTTTGACCCTTGCAATCCTATCCGCGCGGATAGGAGCTGAAAGTCAGGGGTATTAATTAGGGCCAACGCCCTTTTCTTCTTCTTCCTCAGTCTTTTTAATTTTTTTTCTGCACTTACGAGGGAGAGAGAGAGAGAACCGAGGAGAACCTCCATTGAAGGCCAAAAAGCTTCAAAAATCTTCCGATTTCTTCGATTTTTTGAGCAATGGAACACGGGGAAGGCGCTTTTCAAGGCCAAGGACGTGGCCCGGTGGCGGAGAGACGATTGGAGCTCGTCCGGATGAGGAGGCATTACAATCTTTCGCAATCGATTGCGGAGGAGCCCTACCCCGATGCTTGGCAACATTGGGCTTCGGATTCGAATCTCCGAACGGTATACTTCGAATCCTCTTGATCCTCTTGTCGATTTCTTGCTTGACATTGATTTTTGGGTGATTTGATTTTTTTTTTTGATAATTTCGAAAATGACCATGTTCTTGGCCTTGGATTTTGATTTTGATGCTATGCATGTTGTAATGAGTATATGGGTAACTCAAAATGTGCATTTTGCTTGGGAAAAAGAATTGGCATTTTCGCCAATTTTTTTTTTTAATTCGAAAATTGCATGTGAAAATTCGAAAATTGTGAATTGTGATCTTGATTTTTTTTTTTTTTGAAATTTGAATCTTGCATGTTGATGATGATTTTTTTTCGAAATTGAATATTGATATTGATGAATGATGCAATGCATGTATTTCGTTTGGAAAGAATGGGCATTTTGCCAATATGAGATGTATGTATGTTTAGGATTTTTTTTTTGAAAAGTGGGACGGATTTTTCCTCCCGTTGCATGTAAGATGGATGATATGCATGTATGCAATTTTTTTTTTTTGAGATGATGGATGGTATGCATGTTATTTTATGAAAATGGGACGGAGTTTTTACTTCCGTAGGAATGCATCTTTTTTTTTTTTTTTGATGAATGCATTGGGATTTGCTGAGAATCGTTTTCTTTTATGGGAGAAAAATGGGGCTATGCTCATTGTATGCTGTTATGCTGTCGAAATTTTTTTTTTTTTAATGCATGTGTATGCTTTCTTTTTTTTGTGTAAATGCAAATGCAATTTTTTTTTTGACATTTTCTCTCTCTTTTTTTTTTTTTACAGGGCGGACACCGTTTTGTGACGGAGCAGCTGAACAAAATGAAGACTCGAGGATCGGTGGAGTCCGTGATTGACTTGTGGGACCGGCTTCCGGATGCGGGCCGAGGAGCTTTGCCGAGTCCGAGACAGATTGTTGTCGAGACGGGGCTCTGGGAGTTCGTTGAGTGCTTGAGGGGACTGGTCAAGTTCCCTAAGAGCAAGGGCTTGATGTTTGCTCGGCGCAAGATTGGTGGGACGCGACCCACACCTTCCACTTCTTCCGGGGCGAGGCTACGGTTACGCCCTCCGACTATGCCGCGATCACGGGTTTGTCCTTTAATGGACGCAGCGATTGAGTGGCGGGATGGCTACAGCTGATGCGGATCTGGCGTTGTGCTCTTCGGGATTTTCCCTATTCCCAAAAAGGGGATGGGGATGGAGTATGCCGTGGTCTACGGCAAGATTGTGGAGACCATAGCGAGCTATGAGGTCGGGGAGGAGAGGATAGGCGCCGATCGATTGCCAGTGGCCTTCTTGTGGTTTGCTTTTTCGAGCACCCTCTTTGGGCATGCCGAGGACGGCAGCCTTTGCCTTGTTGAGGTCCTTGGAGGACATGGAGACGGCCGGAGATGTCTCGTGGGGAGAGGCCGGGCCGGCAGAGCTTTATTTTGCTCTTGATAGGTACACAAGGCTGTGAGCTCTTTGTACTTCTTTTGAGTTTGCCCCTGAGGTATAAGCTCTCTTTGCTTTCCCTCTTTTTTTTTTTGAGCACGCACTTTTCTTTTTTGCAATCGGATTGATTGGATTTTTACCTTTCGCAGGTATGGGCGTTGGAGTTTTTCCACGTCACGATGTGGCGGCAATGGCTGAGTACGCTGGGCGTATCCGGCCATGCGGCCTTGATCCAAGCATGCCCGGGAGAAGATAAGCTCCAGGGGGCGTACGACTCGTGTACGCGGATTGCCTTCCTTTGACGGAGGCCGAGACGGATGAGGGGATGATATTCTTCCCCGGGATCGCTTTGAGGTGGCGCACTCGAAGGGCGCCGAGATACGGACCCGCAGTGCGACGGAGGATTTTGAGGTCGACTGCGATGCATATTATCCGGAGAGAGAGGGCGACGCGCCGCATGGCGTGAATTCTCCTTTGAGGACACCGGTGGAGCCTCCCGCCGATATGATGCACTCCGAGCGATCGGTCCGTGACCTGGGATGATTACCGAGCCGGCCAAGACTTCTCGGATTTCGTGGCGATTGAGCCATATGCGACATTCGTCTTGAGGAGGGCCGAGGATGCCTCGTGCTTACTGGATAGGGAGGGGCTTGGGATCCCGCGGTACCCTCGGACGGATTTTTCCTATATCCAGATGAGGTCCGATTGAGGGGTGCAGATCCCTCGGCCCGAGCGACTTCCACGAGCTTTCCGGCCTCGTCCGGGTATGAAGGTATGGCTTTTACGCTTCTTTCTCTTCCTTTCTTTCTTTTGTTTCATCATCTTTAGCATCACTTCCCTTTTTGACGCTTTTGCTTTTGTGCAGTTTTCGGAGGTGGTCGTCGAGAAGCTGACAAAGCAAGTGATCGGGGCCAAGAGATTCATCAGAGGATGGTCGTCATGGGCTCCTCGTGCTAGAGCGAGGCGACCACGGCCGGCGCCCGTCGACGGGGAGGCTTCCCTATTCGCCTCGTAGACTTCTTCGGGAGACTCCTGCCTCTCCCTCTCATTGATCCCCGCGCGGTGTTGCCTCTCGGATCACGTCATTCTCGGGATCCACACGGCAAAGGGCACGTATGGCAAGATGGCGGGTCGTCTTCGTGACGTGCAGGGAGTCCGACGCCTTCACCTTCTGATACGATTTTTCGCGGTTATCTCGCTGCCCTATCGCAGCGTGCCTTGGCCGGGTCCCGATGAGCCTCTTTTCTCGGGAGACGAGGACGACTCCCGAGCCCGAGATTTTCGTGGCTCCCGAGGAGGCGGGCCCGAGTCGCAAGAGGGGCCGGGGGGAGACATCGGGCGCTGGAGACTCCGATTGATTTTTTTTTTTAAGATTTGAGATTGAGATTTAGATTTGTACAGCTTATGCACATTTTTTTTCCTTTTTTTTTGATGTAATAATTTAGGATTTTATTTATGTTTGTTTGTTTTTTTTTTTAAGCACACTCTTTTTTTTTGGAATGTAATAATTTAGGATTTTATTTTATGAATGCAATGCAATATGAATGCAGTGTTGCATGAGCCTTGGTTTTTTTTTTTGCAAGGGTGTTTGGTATATGGACTGGTTTGGGGAGGTTTTTGCACATGTTTCGAGCAACCGGGACGGAATATTCCTCTTTTGGTGTAGCGGCTTGACCGTGCATTTTTTTTTTTGGTAATGACACTTGTATCCGCGCGGATAGGGTCAAGATCTCGACGATTTTCATTTATTTCGGTGGTTGGATATGGTTTGGACCATAAATGTCATTGAAACTTCATCTTCTTCAGCTCAAACTCACCGGAATTTCGGGAGAGAAGAGAAAAACATGGAAATGGCCAAAAATTCTCCAAAATTGTCCAAAAGAAAGGCAAATTTTGTTCTTTGAAAAGTTCAAGGAGTGGTGTAGGGAGATTATGCACGGAGAAGATCATTCTTTGACGAAAGGTACAAGATACGATGCTTGTGGTCTCTCAAAGAATTGGTTCCGGATTATGACCTCTTAAGAGCTTCTTCTTCGTTTTGGGATACTAGAAGGCATGTCTTTTGCCTTTCCTTCAACGAGATTGTTCCGACTGTCGAAGAATTTCGGGCCTTGCTTGAAGGTCCGGAGGTGGAAGAGATAGCGGTTCCTTTGCCCGGAGGGGCTTCTTTTGACAGATTGTGCGTCCTCCTTCATCTTTCCCTGAGGAAGCGCAAGGTATGATCCGCGGTCCCGATCATTTCGATATTTCCGGTCTTCCCGACAGATTTAGGGGCCTAGGTTTGGTAGATGATGCCTATTGGGATGCCTTTGCACTTTGTATGTTTGGCACCCTGCTCATGGTCTATTCCTTTGGGATCTGTCATCGGTCTCGCTAGATGTTGTCGTTCACTATCGCCCTGCGTAGATGTCGTTCCTTTGATTCCTGGGGGAGACTTTTCATGCTCTCGACAGATTAGCTACCTAAGGCGGTATATGCACTGGGGCGGCCGTTCCTCTTGACCTTGTGGGCGATGGAGCGTTTGGGGGTTCTTCGGGAAACCTCCGATATGATCAGCCTTGGACTTTTGCCAGAGAGGTGTTGATGTAGATTTTGATGATCGTGGCTCGTGGGAGCGTTGGATGGCGGGTCGCCGACCGAAGATATCGAGATGGCTCGGTGCCTCATTGGCGGGTGGAGACTCGAAGAGTGCTTGAGGATGGGTCTCCCGTGGTCATGCTTCCGGGCTTTCTCGCCCAGCTTCTATATTCCGGCTTTGGTTACGAGACAGCTTTGGCTCCTGGAGCAGTTCCTTTGGAGGGCTTTGATGATATAGCCACCGTGGTGGCTCCCTGCTTCCATGGATGATCCCTCGGTGTTTCCATTTCTTTCCCGAGCATGGAGGTATGATGCCTTTCCTCCTTGGGTCATTCTCGTGCGTCCGAGACCGGTGTTCCCGACCACTTGGTACCCGGATTGGTATGAGAGGCATCCGGGAGAGACTCAGGTGGCTATTTTGAGACGGCGTGAGGCCATTGTGGGTGCGGAGGACCAGATCAAGCTTTCGAGAGGAGGAGGGCCGAGGCGAGGGCCAACCCTCATGACAGAGCGGAGACGCCGTGACCGACTATGAGGCTTACGTCAAGAGACAGGAGAGGAGGGCTCCTATGCTACCGCCTAGGCTACAGGAGATGAGGGATGACGCTAGGGCTACTAAGGCCCCGACAGAGGCTGGTTTGATAGACCACCGTCCCTATACCTCGCAGCTTGGTAAGAGGAACACCGACATTTTTCTGTTCGAAAAAGAAGACTCGAAGGGGGAAGAAGAAGGGAGAGGCCGCACTGAGTGGCTTGGAGTGACTCGAGATTTCCGAGTATCCCTTTTCTTGTCATGGCATGAGACACATTAGTTTGATTATGTATCTTAGTTTTCTTTTAGCAAAGTTACGGTTGTAGGAATGAATCGGGCTTAGACTCGTCAAAGAGCTTTTAACTCGTAATGAATATTTGAATTGCTTTAGAGTTTTTCGAGACGCTTTCATGGTGCGATCAATTGTATTGATGCCAAAGTATGGCTTTTATTTGTG